>CAUYPK010099040.1:0-41258 GCA_963574355.1 Loris lydekkerianus
AGTTTTTGTATCCAGTCAGCCAACCTGTGCCTCTTTAGAGGACAATTTAAACCATTCACATTAATTGAGAATATTGATAAGCCTTTTGAGAGTCTAGTGGACATTTTTAATCCTTTTGCGACTGTGGAAGTTGGAATTTGATTGGAGTTTGAGGTTGCTATGAGCTGTGATGTCACGGTACTCTACCCAAGGCAACAGCCCAAAGCTCCAGTGTGCCAAAACCGTCTCACTCTGCCCCTAAGGATTAAGGCTGCAAAGCAGCTCAGTTCCTGCCTTTAGGCTGCTCAGTCACTAGGTTACTTTGTCCCACCTGATCCTTGCTCTGAGACCCTGAGGGTGGAGCTTGCCGGGGCAGTTCTTTCACAATGGCTTCCTGAGCCCAGCTCAGTGGCTCATTCTGGAGCCCCAGACAATGCCCAGAGTTCTCCACACTCCTGCTCAAGCTCTCCCCAAGGCAGTTCAACTGAGTGCCAAGTCCAAGAACACCAAAACAGTTTACAGGTAAGGCCTTTCCGGTTTGCAGTCTCACTGCTGCTTGTACTTAACGGTTGCCGGCGTGATCAGGTTGATTGAACACATGCAACCACTTGCCCGGTTTCCACTGTTTTTGTCCTCCTCTTGGGGTCCAGAAGTCCCTTGCTGGCTCCCTGTATCCTCAAAGGGATGATTATAGGCAGATCCCACCAACTAGAGATGCCTAGAGTCTTGTCTCCCTAGACTCGCTGTGCCCAGTTGCAGGGAAGCTGTTACTCGGCCGCCATCTTTAATCTCTCTCCGCCATCATTTTAAAATAAAGGAATTAAAACAAGGCTGGATGAACAGTGTTTAAAATATCCACTGTACACTCCCCCAGAGGCTTGCCTTTTATATAACCTCTTGACTCCACTTTACTCAGCCTCTGAAATGGTTATGATTAAGACTTCCTTGTGATAGAAATCTGGTCTTTGCTATATTCAGTATACTTTCAAATATAATAATTGAAAAGAAATTTCAAGGAGTCAATATAAAATTACAGAATGTGTCATTTAAATATTGATATTTACTTAACAAAATACCTAAGTGGAATAAACAGAAATCTGGTCTTTGGTTAACTACAAGTTCATAAAGAAAGCAAGCATGTCCTTTTCTCCTTTTTATTCTCAATTTTTTTGTGACCATTTTGTGCTGTTCTGTCCAAACACTTTAACCTGAGTTTCCAAGGACCTAGAGAGTTTCTTAGATAAGTAAAAATTGGGCTTTAAAAGCATTCTATTTCTATGCTGTATTGATACATGAATAAATAAGGTGAGGTTGATGCTTCAATAGCTGAAGTCTCAAATGTCTTTTGCGGTGTGTGGATAGCATCTGAACACCGACCTCGGAGGTACTCCGTGTGCTGCTGGCCTCACTGCTGGTGGTGTTACCAGGGTGCTGGAGTGGGAGGAGGTCATAGCTGGTGCGTTTGTTCCCTGCCGCCCCCCCCCCCCCCATGCTTCACATTGCTTCCTGGGAGGAGCTCCCTGAGTGTGGTGGCTGCCCCCATCTTGGCCCCGGGGCCTTCCTGGCAGCCTTGGTGTCCCACCATTCCCAGGTTTCCCTTCACCCTGTCTGAGCCTTGTGAATAGTCCCTTCCCATAATCCCCAGAGCCTCTTGAGTGGGTGTTAGGGTTCCTTTGTGGCCTCCACTTATGGGGCCCCATCTGGGTCACCACTTATCAGGCTTGGACTGGCCAGGTCTCCGCTCCCAGCTCGTCTAGGTTCCTGAAGCAGACAGCTTTGCTATCTAGCTCAGGAACAATTGCCCTTAGGTGCCTGAGGTGGCCATGGGGCCTAGTGAACAAGGAGAGTACAGATTTAAAAGAGATGAATCTTAACATTTTCAGCACCCTATGGAAATGGTGCTAGCCAGTCAGACTTTTTGAATTCCAGATATTTACACAAATGAGCAATTATTAAAATAATTGTATGAGAATATTCTATGTTTACCTGCCTATCTCTACCTGAAAGTTTTTGTACAGTTATGTGTACATTTCATCTGTTCCTCCTGGGTGTTTCTACTTCTTTTGCAAGAAGACATCCTGTTCTGACTGATTAACTTTATGGCGTGTGCTGCGTGGGATAGGGTGGGCAGCGTGGTGGGGCTTCCTGCTTGCCCATCTGTAACTCGTCTGAAGGGGTGCAGGCTATGTGAATTCTCTCCCCCTCCTTTTGTAAAGTTGATTCCATGATGTTCTGATGTGCAAGAAGGACTTAGAAATACGATGACACTGAGCAATAGATGTGCACTGCAGGAGCAGCTCTGTGGGAGGGGCTTGCCTGCCCTAGGGCAGAATGTCTGCACACCCGTGGCAGAGCCGGTGTTCTTCGTTTCTTCCACCTGGTCTGGGATGATACATGGGCACTGGGGGGAAAGGAGAAGGAGGGAGCGGAGGCTGGGAGAGAGAGCTTGCATTGTAACTCCTGTGAGAGTTAACACTTTCCTTCGGCTCAGTCTTTAATGTCTTGAATATTCCCTTCTCCTGTCTCCACTGCTGACCCCCTAATTCAAGCTGCCATCGTCTCTCACCCAAACTGCTGAGTGTTCTCGTAATCTCTTGGAAGCTGCCCTTGTCCTCTACGTTTCTGCAACTCATCCCCACCCAGCAGATCCAGGAGATGCTCTATGAAAGGTGTGTTGTGTCACTCCTCGGGAAAAGCCTCCAATGTCTCGCTATCACACTTGAAAGAAATGTTAATCTCCTATCTTACCTTCAGCCCATCTCTGTAGACTCGACCGTGTCCCATGTCCCACCTCGTTTCTAGGTCTCGGCCACAACGCCTTCCCTGTGTTCCTTGAACATGCTGTGCTGCTTCCCACATGCCTTCTCTCTGCCAGAACGCTCACAGGTCTTTGCCTGCGTGCCTCGTCTTTTATACTTTTTACACAACGCTTGTTGCTGCATGAAGTTTTGTAATCTGCTTATGGTCTTCCTTAAGCAGACATTAATGACACTAATTCGCTAACAGCAGGGTTTATTTTGTTCATGGCTGTAACTGTGCCTGATACATGCAGGCATTTAGAACTTCTGGGAATAAATGAATGTAATTAAACCCTCGGAAATTACTTGAATAAGAAATGTTTTTTTTTTTGCAGTTTTGGCTGGGGCTGGGTTTGAACCCACCACCTCTGGCATATGGGGCCAGCACCCTACTCCTTTGAGCCACAGGTGCTGCCCGTGACTAGTTTTTTTTTTTTTTTATCACTTTTTTCATTGTTTTTAGTGATGGTTATACAAGGTCATACCAAGAGTATGTTTGTCATAAACATGATTTCAAAATTGGTTATTAAAATATGTTAGGAATAGACTATCTGTACCAGTTAGTTCTATATTCCATTCATGAATAGGAAAAACATACTGATTCCAGTTAATAATAATAGACATCCATGACCATCTGATTTATAACTGAGACTTTAAAATGAGTAATTATTTTCTTAAAGGTATTTAATGCTAAATTTCTAATCTGTTTTATTTTTTGATTAATAAAGTAACTACTTTTAAATTGCTTTATGTAAGGAATTTTGACAGTGAACTCTAAATATAACTATTTTATAAGCTTTTCAATCCTTGTAGTACCAACTGTCCATGTGGAATCATTTCCGGAGGGAAAATTGCTTCCATGTGTTTTATTATGCCGAGTTCTGTTAACATTTCCTTTGTCTTACAGATTTAGGAAATAAATCACTGAGATAAACTTATTCAGTTATTTAAGAGAAATATTATTGTGGTGACTATAGATTGAGTGAGATTGAATTATCTTAAGCACATGAAATAATTATTTATAAATAGAATATTAGTTTTTTCACATTGTATTTCTGATTTAAATGAATTTACCTATTGAGAAAACGAATAACATACTCATTCCTTTAGTATTTAGAATATTTTCAAAAGTAAATATTCTTCCTTTAAGCCACAAAGTGCTTAGAAACCACCTCATTAAGAAAATCTTAAATTCTCTGATCACTGTAAGGAGTTTGGGTGTTCATACAGCATCTGTTTGGGGGCATAGGAAGGATATACATAGCGCTAATCAATGTTTTTGAAGTTATCTAGTCTAGCCTGTGAGACACCTGGTATGTGTTCTTGTGAAAAGGAAGGTTATAAATGGGCTAAGAAGGAAGTTGGGTAATGGAAAATGAAGGAACTTTGCTATTGATTGGTATTAAAGACGTGGTTCGTGGCAAGAAGCAGGGCCTTCCAGATATCTAGGCATCTCAGCTTTCAGGAACATGGCAGAATCTGTGCCGAATCGAATCTGCTGACAGACCCCCCCTCATATGCTGCGTCCGAGGCCAGTGCAGGGCCAGAGACGGAGAGAGGCCCCAGAACAGGTGGGACCGTGGGTAGCAGCAGGGGGGTGTCAGACTCAGTAGAATTGAGGTACAGTCTGGAAATTATCACAGCATCTCACTCAATACACGGTTTTATGTCTTTTTGGTAATTTGTCTTTTAAAATTGTACAATTTGCTGTATAAAAGGTAAATATTAAAATTTCATAATAAAGAATGCTTAGTTCTTCCCGTTAAGTATAGACTTCACTTAGGATAATCACCTATCACTAAACTGAATACATTAAAATTATAGGGGATATATCTGTTAAGTTGTTTAAGCAGTTACTGTTTTTCTTTGAGATGAAAGATGAAACCAAACTGTATTTAGGGAAAAAATGTCAGACATGGAGCACATGGTTATGAATGCCAAGCAGCTGGAAAGGAAAACTGATTTCAGTGGAGAGGGCAGGGTTTGAGAAGGACAGCTGAGTGTTCGGAGGTCACCTGCCCGTCACACGCACCCACGCTGGGAAATGGGGAGGCAGCCTGCACCCCACACCCTCGGCCTTGTCCTGAGCTGCCACCCCCTTGGAGAAGTCATTTCATTTCTGTGCACCTCAGATGTTTTCTTATAAAAAGATTGAGATAGATTTTTCTCTTAGGGGTTCTTCCCACTCAGAGTTTTCAAACTTCCACGAAAGTGCAAACCTGGTCCATGGCCATAGATGTGTGCCAGGGGATTTAGAATTCCATTTTAATGTCCTGCCTGTCATTTGTAACTGCTCTTCACTGCTATCTTTCTTTCTTCATGAAGTAATACATACTTAAACCTTACTTCTGAAAATACAAAAGCATTTTTAGTCCTTATTTTAAATGTGCAAATGCTATGCTGACTTGTCTTATATTGTTGTATTCTAGAGACCGTGTTATCGGTTTGATGATGACTGCCTGTGATCTGTGTTCTGTGACAAAACTGTGGCCAGTTACAAAATTGACGGCAAATGATATATATGCAGAATTCTGGGCCGAGGTATGTCCTTCTCCTTCATTCTTATATTAACGTAAGTAATATCAAGAAATGGGAAACTATTAAAGGAAAGATTAAATATATGGATAATTTAACAATATCTTAGTTGCTGATATTGCTAATTATTTCAGAAAACTATAACCAATCAGCTATGGTGAAGGACTTAGCAATTATAAGGTACAAAATGAGAGTGACTATTCTGCTATATCTTACTTCAATATGAGTGTAAATGCTCTGATCTCAACTGTGTTTAGGAACTTACCAAAAAGTAATGTGATAGTGGCCTTTAATAGCTGATCTTTTGTTCATTCATTCAACAAAAATTACTGGTCATCTACTTTAGGTAGTCACTGGACTAAGTTCTTAGCGGGACCTATAATATGTCATGTGTATCTGCCTGCAGCTAGACTTTCAGAAGAGTAATCATTTTGTACCACAGACAGGAGAATGTGAAAATGTACCCAGTGGTCAACTCACCTGCAGATTATGGAATCTTCAGTATGTGTGGAATAGTAATTTTCCTTGACCCATTTTCTTGACTAAATTATCTAAATTGTTCTAAAAATATTCACTTTATTTCTCAGTTTGCTTTCTGAATTGTCTGGAAGTAGAATATAATTCTTCTGTCCAAATGAATCACAAATACCTAGAGTCCTGCATATCCAAAGATTACCTTATGAAAAAAACAGCTATAAATCCTTTGGATACCTCTTTCTACTTTTAGAAATAAAAGTAATTTTGGAAGGCAAAAAGTTTCATAGCTGATGACTAAGTCATGTATCTCACTCATGTAGAAGAATGTATGAAAAATGTAGAAACCAGCAAATCATTCAGCCACAAGTTTAGTGAGAACAGTTTATAAAGCTGATTTCTTTTGTAGTGGTAAAGCAAAAGAATTCTTATAGCATGAGGACCCCAGACCTTGAGCTGATCACACTCACAGTGTTATTTCCTTTTGGTATTTCTTACATATTTCAATGCACACACTTGCGAGACCTGGTTCTTCTTTGTGTGTCAGAGCCTGGACACCACCAGACTCAAGTAGGAAGATGGGTTTAGATGTGTAATTGACCCTTGACTCACACTTTTTTGAACTGTGTGGGTCCACTTATACATGGATTTTTTTCATTCAATATATTGGAAAAGTTATGGAGATTTGCAACAATTCAAAAAGATTCATAGGTGATCTGCATAGCCTAGAAATACCAAAAAGAAAATTAAGTCAAAAGAATATCATAAATGCATAAGTATATGCAGTACTAGTCTATTTTATCACTACCATAAAATGTACACATATTTATTATAAACGTATACATTCATCAAAACTTATTCACACAAACACAGATAGATGGTGCTATGTGCAATTGAAAGAAACATAAACAAATATAAAGATGTAGTATTAAATCAGATGGTGCTAAATCAAGTCCAGCGCATTCTAACTATTACAGTCACTTTGTAGTCCCCTCCTGTCGCTGTTGCGGTGAGCTCAAATGTTGCTGAGTGTCCACTTAGGGCACCGTGAGTCCCTCAGATCTCCTCGGGAGCAGTTCATCTCCCCAGTCAACTGGTATCACAGTGAAAAGTTATCTCTCGCTGTTCTTGCATACTTTTCCTGTTATCTGATGCAATACCATAAACCCTGAATAATACCCCAGGGCCCATGCAACGTGTCACTAGTGATGCTGGAAGTGCTCCCAAGAAGCAGAGGAGAGTCATGGCACTACAAGAAAGAGTTGCCCTGCTTGATGTGTGCTGTAGGTGGAGGTCTGCAGCTGCAGCTGCCCCCAGTTCAAGATAAATGATCCAGTAAAAGGACCCTTGTAAAAACAGAAAAGGAAACCGTGAAACTGTCTCTGCAGCTTTACCAGCAGGCGTGAAGACCTTATGCTATTTGAAAAATGCCTTTTTATCTGGTACCGAGCATGCAGCTTTGATGTGTGTGCAGTGTTCCTATAAGCTAAGGCGTACCTATAGACTGTAATATGATTCAAAACAAAGGGAAACCCATCTATGACCACATAGAGCGAAAGGAAGGGGAAGGATCTAAAGCTGGAGGATTTAATGTGCCAGCAAAGGATGGTTTGATAATCTGAGAAGGAGATTTGGCTTTCAAACAAGTAACAAGAAAATCAACTTTTGCTGACTAGGCAACAGCACACCTCTTCCCAGATGTCATTAAGGAAATCCTTGGGAAAGGCATGTATCTGAACAAATTTTTAATGCAGGTAAAAGTACCCTATTGTGGGGGGGAAATGCCCACAAGTGAAATTTATTAATAAGGAAGAGAAGCAAGCACTGAGATTTAAGGCAGAAGGGTATAGGCTGTCTCTACTGTTTTGTGCAAATACAGTTGTGTTTATGATCAGAACTGCCTTTTGTATGAAGCAGCTAACCACAGAGCCTTGAGGAAAGGTAAGCACCAGCTCTTGGTCTTTTGCTTGTACAGCAAGAAGGCCCGGACAGTGCGGACACTTTTTCTGGATGGCTTCCATCCATGCTTTGTCTCAGAAGTCAGAGAGCACCTTGCTGGTAGCAACTGCCTTTTAAAGTTTTTGGATATTGGGCAATTCCCCTTGCCACCCAGAACCCCATGAGTTAAATATGGAAGGCATCGGATGGTCTACTTGCCCTAAACACAGTGTCTCCAGTTCAGCCTCTAGATCAGGGGACCATGAGGACGTTTAAGGCTCATGATACACTGTATTCTATGGAAATGATTGTCAACACTGTGGAAGAGACCACCCAGTAAAGAGAAGGTCATGAAAGCCTGGAAGGATTACTCCATCGAAGATGCCAGCGTGGTTACAGAAAGGACTTCAAAACCATCAGGCCCTACAGTTACTTCCTGCTGGAGAAAACCATCTAGATCAGTGGTCCTCAACCTTTCTAATGCCGTGGCCCTTTAATTCAGTTCCTGTGGGTCGCGACCCACAGATTGAGAACCGCTGGTCTAGATATTGTCCTTGACTTCACAGCATTTACAACAGAACAAGTCAAGGGAATTATGAAGCAGATTGTGGATATGGCAATAAAAATGGGAGGGGGGCAGGGTTAAGCTATGGATCACGGAGGAATTCAAAGCACCGTAGCAGAGGAATGCACAGATGACTTAATGGAGATGAATGAGCGCTTCCAAGCCAGCGATGGATGAGCAGGAGGGGGGTCTAGAAGAAGCACTGTGTCTCACTAGAAAACCACCGACCTTACATAGTGTGACAGCAGCCCTCTGATGAGTCGAGGCTGCTTCTGATTCTTTCACAACATGCACCAATCCTTCCACCCTTTGCTTTAGCTTTAGGGCCTGTATAGAAACATTCTTGGGGGAAATGAAAAAGCAAAAAGTCAGAAATTACTGTGTCTTTCCATCAGGTTACATGAGTGCACCTGCCTCTCCTGCTTCTCCCCACCCCTTTCTGCTCTGCCCCTGAGATGGTGAGGCCGCCCTGCTCTTCCCCTCAGCCTGCGTGGCGTGGACATGACGAGGGTGAAGAGCTGCTTTCCCTCCTGAAGAGCAGACATGTTTTCCCTTCCCTGTGATCCTCGATCACATCTTCTTCTCCGTGGGAGCAGAGTGGATTATTCACATAACATGTAAAACACCAAGCTCCTTGGCTTGGAGTTGCTGCCAAGCTTCCAGCCAGCAGGAGGCTGCATTGGTGATTAAGTTTGGGGGAAGTTCAAAATTTACATGTGGATTTTTTTGTGCTGGGGGTCAGTTCCCCTGTGTTATTCAAGGGTCACCTGTACATGTCTGAACTGTAATATTGCAGTTTGTCCTCCTGATCGACAGTCTAAATGCAGTAGCTGGATTCCTTCTGCAGATACCACACAGGAAACTGGCCTGGAACTAGTCTGTCGCTTTGCACCCAACTAAGATGCCTTTCATACTTAACAACTATGTCAGTATTGTAAAGTATGGATGCAAATGTGGTAGATATTTAATGTAGATAATTTTCCTTTTTTGTTCCTCATTTGTATCCAGTACACAGTGTTAACTGAGCTCCCCAGGTGCTCTTAGGTGCAGTCTGCCAGGACCTCGTAGTCTGCGGGAGGAAACAGGATTACTGAGTCCTGCCAGTCGATGTAACTGTCCATGGCCTCCTGTTTCTCCTGTTTCTCCTCTCAGGATCTCGCCCCTGCTTCAGATTGTCATGAACTCATGTCTCGATGACTGCACCTTTCTAACTTTTAGACTCACTATGACAGTAATGAAGAGGGTTCTCTTTGGCAACAAGTTGCTTGGGATTAAAATCCTGCCTTGGCACTTGCTGTGTAACCTCGGTCAGTCCTCTGACTTGACTGAGTGCATCAGTTAATGCATTTGGGAGACGGGGAGTAATGACTCTGGTTGTATTAGTACACCTGCTTCATAGCCTCCGTTGTGATAGAGGCAAAATCATGAGCATGGTGTTCAGAGCCCTACGCGGCTAGCCCCGTGCCTGCTGTCTGCCGCACGTTCCCTGTCCCTGCCTCACCCCTCTGGTATCTCCACTGCAGCCTCTGCAGTTGTCATTTTGGTCTTTGTCCCTGCAATGTCTCTGCCCAGAGCACACTCCCCACCCCTCCTGGCTCTGCTGACGCCTCAGCCTAGCTCAGCCCTGCGTTGTGGACACGGCCGTGGCTCAGCCAAGCTCAGCCCTGCCTTATGAACATGGCTGTAGCACTGAGTTCTTTTCCTTTTTAGCATTAAGTCCATTATTTAAATAATTGTTTATTTAAAAATCTGTTTTCTTATTGGACTTGTGAAGTCTTTGAGAGCAAGAGATTTAGTATGTTTTACTCACTTATGATAGAAAAGCAAAGAGTTTGAGAACCCCTGATTTTAATACGTCAGTGCTAACAGTAGTGCGGAAGTTGTGCCTGAGTGCCTTCACCTGGTGGGGACAGTGCCTTCATCCTGTACTGGAAACACTCAATGAGGGTTACAGCTAACACGTTTGCAGATCCTGTTTTAGCTAATCTAGGAAGTTTCTATCTGTGCTGCTGACTTTTGAAAACAAACATGATTATAATTACTAACATACTAAATATGAAGGAGCAGGAGTTAGGAAAAAATTAGGAAATGTTAAAGGAAAAGATTTTAAGCTTTTACTTTCATAAATACAGTAGAACCTCTGTACATTGACCACCCAAGGGACTGTAACAAACTGGTCCTCAGCGTGCAGAGCGGGGCAACATAAGGGGCTAGACCTCCTGCACTGACACACACATGTGGTGCACGTCCAGTCTGTGAAAATTAGGTCATCGTGAGGTGGTCAGCACAGGGACATGGTCAGCTATGGAGGTTCTACTGTAATGAAACAAAAGCAAGACATTAAAAATGTACATAATTGGAATGATGCAGGTGGCCATAAGGTTCGTGTGCAAGTATTTTAAACTGCAAGCAACCTTTACGGACACCCTGTAGGCCTATCTCAATATTTCATGAGGACTAAGTGAAATGATATTTATAAATTACTTAGCCCAGAGCCTTTCCTTACTAAATATTATCTATAATTATAAGTTTGATGTGTATCCCTTAATATTGTGTCTTTACAAACACATTTTAGCAGAGCGTTACTTATTTTTCCTCTGTCAGTATTTCTCTCTGAAGCCTAGAGCTGGATGCACCTTAAGAGCATTTGAGGATGATGTGGGAAAGGCTCGGAGGCCGTCCGTGCTTTGGGGCTGCCGTCTCTGCTCACTAGTAGCACCACCCCCTTAGAACTCTTACTGACTTCTGTCAGATGAAACCAGAAGAGGTGGCAGCGTTTCTGGAAGCTGGTACAGGAGAACATCAGGATGAAGTACTGAACAGTGATGCGTTACATTTTTATAACTTTGACATGTTTCTTCAGTCAATGACCAGAAATAAATATTTTGAGGAAAAGTAATGAATAAAGGGAAGAATTTATTGCTAATATTTTAGAACCACTTGAAAATTGAGAAAGCCTGACTTTCCCCCTGTTTATCTTAGGGTGATGAAATGAAGAAGTTGGGAATACAACCTATTCCTATGATGGACAGAGACAAGAGGGATGAAGTTCCACAAGGCCAGGTATGGCTGCAAATTATCAACATCAAACCGGTACTTTCAACATCAGATGGTCTAAGGTGGTCATAAAATCATGAGTATAAATGGACACCGTCTCATAGTATGTTTAAGTATAGAGAAGGGGTCGTTCTGGGTCTGGTGATGTAGAAACTTACTGATTCATCCACAAGGGCTGAGAACTAGAAAAAGAACGGCACTTACCCTTGAGTCATCGTCCACTCAGATGAGCCTTTGGTGCTGAGACCCTGAGGCAAGCAGGTAGGAGCAGGGGTTTGTCTCTGCAGCCGGCCTGAGGGCCAGCTCTGGCTGGAACTTCGGCCCAAGGTTGTAGTCAAAACTGGAAACAAACCCTTGAGGGTCTAGCTGTCTCATGGACTGGAAGGACATGCTGCTCAGTGGACAGAACCTAGACTCACTCGAAACCTTCTTGTGTTAGATGGCGTTTGGGGACAGCTAGACCAAGACCAGGAAATCCCGTGAGGTTTAAGGACTTACAGACACCCTTGTTAGCACTTCCTCCCTGCAGATGCCATTCCATCCCAGGACCTGGGCGTCCTTTTCTGACTTGAAAGCCCGGATGGACTTGAATTATTGGACTTTTAAAAGCAGACAATGCATGTCAATTGTCTATACAAAGATTTTTTCAGAAGTAACATAGATTTTGATTCTGGCAAATAAACCTTAGTAACTTAGTACATTTTGAGTTTTGTCTCAGCGTAAATTGACATTAATTATTCTCTTTCCAGGACTTACTGCCTCAGTTATGTTTGTTTCCTTTGTTTATTTTTGTGTTTTGAGAGCTCCTGTGTTGTCTTAGCTTTGCATGTGTTTACATGGGGTGTGGTGTATTTCTTAGATTATGGTCTTCAGTTGCATAACAAGGAAGAAAGTTATGTACAAATAATTATAATATAGGTAAGTTCAGAGACATTTTTAAAAATTCACAGGATGGTGGTTTCAGATAAATTCTTAAATTATTGTACTTAAAATTGATTTATACAAATTCAGGCAAGTCCTCAGCTCATACAGGGCATCAGCATAGCAAGTAGGTTACAGCCTTTTCCACGGCTGTGGCCCCTAGTCCTTGGCTTTCCTGATGAGCTGTCCTCCCCCCTCCCTCCCTCTCCCTTCACTCTCTAAACATGCACCTGATTCTCGTCATGCACACTGCCTGTATCTTGAAGTTTAGTTGCTTGTTAACATATGTGTGGAGTTTTCCCATATGTGGCATCAGAGCTGGTGTCTCTCCTGTTTAGCGTCTGCTTTTCATATCTTAGTTTAAAAGCCATTTTCCATTCTGAGATTATATAAATATTTGCCTGTATTTTCTTTAGTTACTTTTTTGTTTTATTACTTTACATTTGATTTGTTAATTCATTTGAAATTTATCGTATTATATGGTTTAAGATCAGGATCTAAATTTTTCCTTCCCTGTTAAACAGTCATCCCAACAGAATATCTACATAGCTGAAAACCTCTCATTGATGTGGTCAGAGTATAGGTTCCATTCATGTGTTTTTAATTAAGAGAATAGCTTGTTTTAGAATGGTTTTGGGCTTTTTTGCCAAAATTCCTGATGTATTTACAATAGGAGAGGGTTTTAAACAAAATATTTCCGTGATAAGCTAATATTTTACCAACCATGTCACTTCTTAATTATTGATTACTAAGAAATTATTCTTTGCCATAATAACATAATGCTCTACTTTCCAATAATCTCTATTTGGGATCTTTTGCCCCATGATGTCTGCTAAATATTAAAGCAAGTAAATCTCTGCATGACACCTAATGTTAACAATGGAAATGCAAAGGCATTATTCTAGAGTACCTGAGGCTGGGTAGTTTATAAGACAATGTTCATTTGGCTCACACTAGGGTAGGCTATACAAGCACTGGGCCTCTGCCCACCCCCCACTGCAACCTCATGTTCTTCTCACATTGCAAATATAATCATCACTTCTTAATAGTCTCCAAAGGTCTTAACTTGTTCCAGCACCAGCCCAGAAGTTCAAAGTTCAAAGTTTCATCTGAGACTCAGGCAAGTTTCTTTATAGCTGTTGTGAGCTTATGGAATCAAACAAAGTGGTGGAACAGACGTTGGGTAAACATTTCTGTCATGAAAAGGATAGCCCTGAGAAAGGGGTAACCGGACCCATGCATGTCTGAAACCCAGCAGAGCAGCCTTTAAATCTTATAGCTCCAGAATCTCCCTTGACCTCCGTCTGGCCTCTGGGCACACTGGTGAGCGGCCCCAAGGCCGCAGCCCTGCTCACAGCTTTGCTCAGGGCAGCCCACGGGCTGTTTTCATGGAGTCTGATGCTTGTGGAGTCTGGTGTTTGTGGCTCTTCCAGGCAGAAGTTCATTTCATCGTCTAGTCTAGGTGTCACTCCAGGAGTGGCTCCGCTTCCCCTCAGACCTACTCCAGGCTCCAGGGCTACCTGAAATCCAGGGGAAGCTTCCAGGCCCGGCCACTCTTGCACTCTACCCACCTGCAACTCACCCCACAGTGAAGCCAGCAGGGCTAGAGCTTGGCGCCCTCCCGAGCAGCAGCCTCAGGGCTAGCTGGGGCTCTCTGAGCTGTGACTAGAGCCGGGACAGTGGGGACACAGGAGCTGGCAACACCCGGGGGTGTCCTCCCACCACTTTGTCCTCCCCAGCCTCCCTGGAGCATTTTGGCATGTGCTTGGCGATCAGCTCCCGGCTGCCTTTTATCGGCCTGAACTTTCTAGCCAGTGGTTGTCCTGCAGCTCTTTGCTCCTCTACCACACAGCAAGTTGCACTTTTCCAGATTTTACACTCTGCTTTTATTGTAAATGCCCAATGCCTTTTCCAGATTTTACACTCTGCTTTTATTGTAAATGCCCTTTCAACTTTAGGTCATTTCTTTGCTACTGTATCTGATTTTCAGCCTGTAGAAACAGCCACATCATTTGTACTCCTTGAACACCTTGCTGCTTAGAAATTTCTTCTGCCAGATACCTTAGGTCAGATCACTCCCAAGTTCGGCCTTCCACAAAGTCCAAGGGCAGAGACACAGTGCAGCCACGTTCTTCACTGCAGCATGACCAGGGTGACCTCTGCTCAAGTTCCCGTGAGTGCCTCATGTCCATTGGAGCTCTCATCAGCCTTCACTGGCCATATTTTTAGCAGCATTTTGGTCATGACCCCTCTACAAATCTCTAAGGACTTAACCCCCCGCCCGCCCCCCGTCTTCCTGTCTTTCTCTGAGCCCTCCCCATTCTTCCAACCTCTGCCCATTCCGTTCTCAATTCCAAAGCCACTTCCACATTTTCAGTATCTTTACAGCTATGCCCCACTCATTGGTACTAATTTTCTGTCTTAGTCTGGGTAGTGTTGCTATAAAGGAATACGGAGGCTGGGTCATTTGTAGGGAAAAAAGGGTGTTTAGGCCCAGGGTTCTCCAGGTTGTACAAGAAGCCTGGCTCTGACACCTGCTGCTGAGGGCAGTGTTGGGAGACTTCCCACCAAGGCAGAAGAAAGGGAACTCAGTGTGGGGGGCAGGTAACTGGTCTCTTTTCAACAAGCGGCTCTCAGGAGAACTCTGTACAAACTAAGAGAGTGAGAACTCACCCATCACTGTGAGGACAGCACCAAGCCACTCACGAGTCACCTTCCGTAAGACCCGCCTCCAACACTAGAGTCACATTTCATCCTGAGGTTTGGAGGATCATATCCAAACTATGGCCTTCACTGTGGGGACAGATTGAGCAACAGGAGGAAGCAAAAGGGACCACACATGTCTGACGCTTCTGAACCGTTCCTGTGATGCATGTGGTTGAATCTCCGTTTTTTGTTTTTTAAGAATTAGAAAGCTGTGTTTGGGGGTGACCTCACCTAGGGAGCCAGTTTTATCTTGTGTGTGTTGTCAACCATTTGGGTGGCCGTTCACAGCCACAGACTGCTCTCTGGCTCATGTGACACGTGTCTTTTCCTGGCCTTCGGGAGGCCAGTTCGACGCAGCTTCCTTTATTCTCAGTGACCCGGAATTCCTAAGGAGGTGTTCTTTCTTATTTTTAGAGTACTACAATTTTCAAATTGTGAAACTTAGTATGTATAGAGAAAATGGTAGCCTGAAAGAGGTATGATGAAATCAACAATGTTTATTGTAGGTCAAAAAAAGGGTGTGTGTGTGAATAAAACATTAGGAGAACACACAAGGGGCAAAGCCAGAGGAACAGAAAGCACTGTTATGACTCCTGAATGTCAAGTTAGAAGAGACGGCTGGCAGGGCTGACTTTGAAATGTCTGCAATAGAGCACTAGTTTTCCCCAGAGACCAGAAAAGGACTTGAATTGTAGATTGAATGATCTATAAATAGAGTGTCATTTAATGTACCTGAATTCTAGATGCCAATAGGCATTGACTTTCAAAATACATTTTAATTTTTACATTTCATTTCTAAGATGTATGTTAATGCATTTTAAAATGCATACTAAAGTATCCCAAATATCACATGTGTCAAAACTAGAACATTTAATTTTGCAATTAAGCTTCAAAACCAGAAAACTAAGAAATGTAAGTATGACTAGAATTGCTAATGGACAGTTTTGTTTCTTGCCCGTGGGTTCTGCACGGAGGCAGCTTGGATTCTACAATGCTGTAGCCATTCCCTGCTACACCACCCTGACTCAGATCCTCCCTCCTACGGAGCCCCTCCTCAAAGCATGCAGGTACGTGCAGCAGTTCCAGCTGTGACAAAACTAAGGCTCTGTGTGGTATCTGTTACTCCATCGATGCGTGTGTCTTAGCCACCATTTATAATGAATACCGTAATTTCATGGGATCTGTATTTGTCTAGGTATTGCGTGGTTGTGTTCAGGGGTTCCTATTCTAGCAGCTCCCCAGGGGCGGCTTCTCCCCTGTGGTCCGACTGTCGTCACAGATGAGTCTTGGATGCTCAGGCAGCTTGTTCTGGCAGCTCTGACGAGAGGGGAGCAGGAGCAGGCTGGGATGGGTGGGTGGCCAGGCCCAGTCAGGGTCAGAGAGCCACCTGACCAGGAGGGTCTCCATGCAGAGACCCTGGTAAGAGTTTGGGGGATCCTTCCCCTTGCTTACACTTGTATTCAATCTGGGTGTTTGCAGATGTTGCTTTCATAAAGGAAATTTAGTTAATTCTTGTAAGGGCAAGCTGAGTTTTATACTTTATGAAAGTTGTATCTGTGCTGAGGGGGCCTCACCTCTTGGGAATCCCTGGGACCAGGGGAGAAATCCCTCAGCTGACTAGCTTGTATCAATACTGCTAAGTGGCACGTGGTGTTGGCCGGTGAGAGGCTTGAGTAGCCCAGTGGTTGCCATTGATCTTATAGCCATTCATTTATGGTGTCCTGCACAAGTGTAGGTGAAGAGCAGTTGGACATGAAACCATTCATTCTCCAAAAAGGAGCAACAAGTCAATGATGGTGGTGATGATGGTGATGATGGTGGTGATGACGGTGGTGATGACGGTGGTGATAGTGGTGATGACGGTGGTGATAGTGGTTATGATGATGGTGATGACGTTGGTGATGGTGGTGGTGATGACAGTGGTGATGGTGGTGGTGATGACAGTGGTGATGACGGTGGTGATGATGGTGATGACGGTGGTGATGGTGGTGATGACAGTGGTGATGGTGGGGATGGTGGTGGTGATGGTGGGTATGGTGGTGGTGATGGTGGTGGTGATGGTGGTGATGACAGTGGTGATGGTGGTGATGACAATGGTGATGACGGTGGTGGTGATGGTGGTGATGACGGTGGTGATGGTGGTGATGACGGTGGGGATGGTGCTGGTGATGGTGGGGATGGTGGTGGTGATGGTGGGGATGGTGGTGGTGATGGTGGTGGCAACGATAGTGATGATGGTGGTGATGGTGGTGGTGACAAGGTGGTGGTGATGATGATGGTGCAGAGGTCCCTACACCATGGTGTTTTAAAAAGACAGGACAGTAATATCAGTGTAGAGGTGCTTATGAGGAAAGAAACTCAGCTCACATCACTTACTTTATGATTTAAGGAGGGTAGAAAACTTGAATGGGGACCTCTTTCTCTTTAAGTCTTCTTCTCCCAAAAAGAAATGTAAGCCATTTTTGTCTTTCTAGCCTCACCTCACTTCTCTGAAGGGTGAACTCAATGAAGAACACTAGAATTTTTTAAAGATTTCTATTTTACTTTTCAAAGAACTCCCCTCAGGGAAGGCCAAGAGCACTAAGGAAGGACTGAGCAGCCTGTGTGTCTGTGTTCTGGGGGAGCCACGCCATGGTCCACCTGTTTCCCATAACTACACTTGAGGTTGGCTGAAGTGGACACCTGTGAGAGGGTGGAGTAGGGGCACTGGGGCAGATTGTCAGAGCCACAGCTAACACAGTGTTCTCTCATTCTGTGCCTTGACATTTATGTCGGGACCTTTTTTTTTTTTCAAGAAAAAGAAGCAAAGCCAACAAAGAAAAACCTTCAAAATATATCTTTATTTTCTTTTTTTTTTTTTTTTTTCCTATTTAAGAGATGGTTTCTCTTTTCTCTTCTTTTCTGGAGAGATAAGCATAACATTCCAGCTTATTTTGGTGAACCCTACCTGACCTTAATTAGCGGTTAGTTTAAAAACATCTTAACCCTTTTAAATAAGGGCTGAACCATGATGGACAGATGTGGAGCATGAACTAGCACTCATTCTTGCTGGGATTAGGGTATAAAAAGAAATACGCCATTGAAGAGAAACTGGAATATCAGTCTAAATTTAGACATATTGTTAGGAAAATCCTAACCAATCTTCAAAAGTCTTTTCCTATCCAAAAAATCTCTGTGTTTTATGCTGGATGCTTAGAAACCAGCAGAAAGTTTCTTGATTGTCTATGATTGTCGAGCACTGGAAAGGTTACTGGGGAGTGTTATGTGGAAAGCTTTGGCAATCTGGTGTTCAGCTTTTTTTGGCATCATTGATACACTCCTGCTTCAAGATTTGGCTGAACCATATAATCCCTTAAAGGGCATTTTACTCTTATTAGCAATTAAAAATTCATTATGTATCATCACTGTTCAAGGAGACACCGTCTTTCTACAATATATCAGAAAATCTCTAGGATCTGGAAAGTGATACTTGACGGTGTGGTACAGAAATTGAAAGTGTTAAGCTTTGCAGGTCATATTGTGGGGATTTCTTTTGTCCAAAAGTGTTCTAGCATATTTGCTAATGGTAATTTAGGAGAAGTTAAAAACTGTACTTTGTATGAATTTGAATTCAGTCTTTGGCAATTCCGAGGTTCCCTTCTTATTATGACTTTGCATGTAAGTAAGCAGAGTCGAGCAGAAAATGATGAGAGGAGACAGGAGCCCTACCAGGTCAGCCATAAAGAAGACGATGGCTGTGTGCTGGTTGTGACCACATGAATAAAAGAAGCTTATGATGACCATGATGTTTGCACTAAAGACACTGAGGAAAAGATTAGAGGACTTGGTTAGGGGAGGAGGTCATGGAGCACAAACAAGGTTTTACTGTAACAAGGAAATGTCACGAGTCTGTGCCAGTTGTAACGTAAGATGACTTTTTTATGTATGGCACAGTGTTCAAAATAAGGACACTCCAAGTTTCAAGTGCAATATTTTAGGGCTTAATTAAGGCCTCCTGTCAGCACCTTCCCACTTCTCGGGCTGAATGCCCAGCCAGCCATTTTATCAAGGAGTGTCCCCGCCTCCCGCAATCCTTCCTTCCAATTGCGCTCGTGTTCCTCGCAGGAGGTCCTAGGGGCTGTTCATTCCCTTTTCACATCAGCCCTTCTCACTCATGCACTGAGGAGTGACAGATCCTGAGCAGTGCCTTGGCCTTCGTGGGGGTCCAGAGGGCACGGTGCCCCTGGTGCCCTGTTGGTGCTGAGGCTCTCGTGACAGCTGGCCTGACCACAGCACCGGAGTGCTTGTCAAAGTCCGAGTGGCACCCACACCAGAAGCACTTGTGCATGGCTGCACTCCAGGGCTGATGGCTAGTTTCTGAGACAGAGCCCAGAAGTCTGTGTCTAAACTTCTCCTGTAACTGCACCTGTTACCCGCAGGGATAACCTCCAGCAGTGGGAGAAGGTGATCCGAGGGGAGGAGAGTGCCATGTGGATCTCAGCCCCGCCTGCGGCCCCGGGGGCCTCCGAGAAGCCACCTGGGAAGAGCGACCACTGACCCCTCTGAGGAGCTCTCCCGCCTAAGCATTCTCATCTTGCTTCTGTGACCTTTTTCCTTTTATTTTTGTGGGGGACCTACGCCTGTAACTGGGGTGCAAACCTCTCCGAGAGAGTAACATCAGGGTGAGATGCCCTCCTGCCAGGGCCATCCATGAGGCGCCAGGACCGCCCGTGTCGAGAGCTCAGCCAGCCGAGAGACTCATTTGACTTGTGAACTGGCCTTTTCTAATAGGCTAATATTGCTGAGGCCTTAATGGAAATGGACAAAAATTATTCAGAAGGGGTACTTTTCCATTGTATCTTTCCAGTGAGGGTTTAAAATGGTACTATGACGGTATTGTACTTGGGCTTGAACACCAGTGTCACTTTGATGTTGTTGGTTTTAAATAGGAATTTTTACACGTTAATATTGTGAGCGTTCATGTGTGAACTGTGATGCTTGTTATTAATCTGAGTCACAGTCCCCAGCCTCAGGGCAGGTGTCATTGAGATCACAGTATCAGAAGTGGTAGAGAAGTCAAATTTAATTTCAAATCTTCAAGAATTTAGTTAAGGGACTAAAGTGTGTTCTTTCAGTTTATATTAAAGAGCTTAGTTGATTACATTGAATATTAAAGGGAGTAGGCTGCCTTTAATATTTTGAGAAGAAATGTAGGCATACATCACAGTGAATCTCAGAACTTCAAGTATCAATTCAAAAAATGTCAAATGATTAAAATTTTTTTTCCTCATTGTCATTTTGGCAAATTTACTAAACCCTTTGCTTAACAAACAAAATAAAAGCAAGGCATTGCGATTTTTTTTAAATGAACAAGTCTTATGAATATAAAATGTGAATTTTTAATAATGATTCCTTTATATTTTCACTGTCATTACAAAATTTTAGACTCATATTCAAAATGAAAAGTTTTCTCTAAAAATTATTTAATTAAATCCCATACATTTCTTTTTTAAAAAATGAGATTAAATCATAAAATATAAGTCTTTTGTATTTTATTTTGATGTACCCCCTTCTCTCTCCTTTATCTCCGTCCTTATGTGACACGATCATATTTCAGCAGCTTTCTATCCATGGAGGGAAAGCTGAGGAAGGAAGTAGGACAGCCACGTTACACCTATAATTTCTGTCCTCTTCACTCTTCTCACAGAGCAAATATCTACAGAGAAACCTGTGGTTTGGGTGGTTTATTCTGTGTGACTTCTTGGTTACTAATATTTCCATATAATGTAAATATTTTTAAATATATAAAGGTAACACTGTGGACCCCTTCCTACAAAGACGACACGGCAGTCACTACTGGTGCATGTTAATACTTTAAAGATTTGGGCACAGTGGACAGTAACCTCTGACCCCGAGGTTCCTTCTAAGCTGAAGGAAGTAGACAGAGTCTCAGGTCCGGCCGGTCCAGGACGAGTGGTTCGTTCACTGTTCACATGGAAGAACACTGGAATATTACCTTTAAGGAAATAAATTTTTTAAATATGCTTCTACGTATTTAATACTATATACATTGTTGTTTATATGAGCTTGGTTTTGCAGAATTAAATCAGAGGCTTCTACAACATGGTTTATTTATGTTGTAGCAGAGTTAGCTATACATAAACATTGTTCTTATGTTAAAATTAACACTATGTGTTCAATTTCCTTACGGGCTTCGGAGAGTTGGCATCTTCCTTACATGGAGTTGCATTTGCTATTTTAATTATACAACATGAGGTACAAATGTAATAACTAAAGGGAGATGAATACCACTGTGGCTAGGTGTACATACAGCTACACACGCACACGGATGGATGTAGTGTATGCAGACACACGGAGATGTACGTCTACACCCTCATGCACAGATGCAAGCACGCACACGCGTGTGGGATATACACGCATGATGTACACATGAGACAGGAGAGAAAGGCCAGCAAACACGCATGAAAACCAAATATCAACACCAGTCTTCAAAAATGGTGATTATTTTGTGTTAGGAGATATATATTACTTGATGCAGAGTTAACTAGAAAGTGTCTTTTTGTTGTTATATTAATTGAATTAAACTCTAAAACATTGCCCATTTTTCTGCATACAAGTTTATGAAACCAGAGTCCACCAAATATTAACTTTAATTACAAAACTTAATTTAGTCATCTGATTTAACTTGGAGACTAAATTGCAGGAGGGAGTACATCCTGTAAGATTATTATTTAATTAAAAGGATTTTAAAGGAATCTGGAAATTCTGCTTGAAAATACAGAAAAACAATCATGGAGGTAGGAGTCTCATGGCTATTTTTGAATTTTTAAAGTTGCTCTTTCAGATAAGATCATTACAGAAAATTCTCTAATTTCTTATAGTCACGTGTTATATTGTGTGACTTCTACTTTGAACAGTTTCCCAAAGGAATGTATGGATTTATTGATTAGTTGATTTCTTGTGAAAAGTTGTCATAAGAGAAGCACTGTATGAGAGAAAGACGAAATTCTGATGTCAACAGGTAATATCCCTTTTACTGCGTTTAAGATATTCTTAGTAATCAGATTAACCTAAAATGAAAGAGTCCAGGTTACAATGAGACTTAGTGATTTGTTTTAGAAACTATATAGTCAAGAGTGTTTTTGTACTTGGCAGATAAATGTAGCTAACTTTTTAGTTGTTCCTTATCTTTTCCCCAGAACTTTTCTTCAAAGGACGGTGTAATACCACAAGTTAGGCAGATGGATTTTACGGTGAATTTCTCATTCAGGTGATATTTTATAGTGGGCCAAATTTTCTCTGTCCTGTATAAATTTGGTAACCATCTATGAGTATATGTAGAATGTTCAATTTGCAGAGATTTATATTGATTATGACAATTCAGAAAAAATTAGGTTTATGGTCACCTGCAATTATTCCATTATCCTTCCAGACATAATGAATATATATATATATTTTAGCTAGAAATGTTCTTGGAAATGTAAATGCATGCCAAGAACTCAAAATTCTAAACTTAGGCAAGGTAATAAAATCCTAAAATGTAATCATCTCATTAATTAGCAGATGAGTGTGCATTAATTAATTAATGAGAGCTGCTTTAAATGCAGTGAATGTAGAGGCTAATTCTCAAATATGATCTAATTCCTAGGGCAGGGACTGTGATCCATTCCTCAGCTTTACTTATGTCAGAGAAGCATATGAGAAACCGGTCTTGCAAGAGAGATCAACTTTGAAACATTAGACACCCTTTTCCTCGTGCCTGCTGTTCTTCAGCTGACCAGGATTGTACAGGTGTTACAGTGGTATTCCAAGAGACTCCTTCTCAGAGCAGCAAAAACAGAATGAATTTGAAGCTAGAGCTGTTCAGTGTAGGTTTCCTCTTCTTAGCATGCTTTTAAGATTTTTTTTTTTGTTTTCATTTTGAGCAACCTCGGTGAATTTTGCTTCATTGACATGTTCATGTACACACTAGATATGTTTGTACAGAATATAATTAGACACATAAATCCTTAGATAGATGGATTTTTAAATAGGTTTAGATTTTGATATTGTGTTTCTGGTCTTTTAACTCAAAATTAAGGTTTGAGCTTTAATAGAACTAAATTACTCACCATGCCTTGGCCTGTGCCTTTATTTTAAATACTGCAATCAACTTCCTCATTCATGTACTCATTATTTTGCTTTCCTTATTTATCTATAATTGAAAACATTTAAAGGGACGTCCTTGGTTAATTTTACCCAACTGAGTAAGTGGGATCATTCTCTCCCCATCAGTTTTCTTTTATTTGACTTCATTAACATATACCCTGGTGACTGTTACCAATGAGTTGTTCAGATTCAGTCTTTCCTGCAAAACCGTGACACTGATTATGATGTGATTTTGTTGGGTTTCAGTTATATAAGCATGACTTTGATTTTGAAAATCATTTCTCTCTTATGTATTTCAAGTGTGTTTGCTTTCCTACACTTCACTGATTTTATTTAGGCTTTTATTCTTTAAGGACTATATGGTCACTGCAATGGATCCCTTCTATTCAAAGTTTGAGTTTGATTTGAAAATCATTGTAAAATTAGCTGAGTATGCCTTCAGCTGGTGTTTCCCCTAAGCTTGTCAGAGCATGGCTGTTACATTTTTACATGAGCACAAGTATTTATCCTAATACACCTTTTGCTGACATCTTTAAACATTTACATTATGTTTCAGTAAGTGATACTCCAACGCAGTACACACTTTTTAAAATCTTTTTTTCACTGGATATTTTGGTGATTGGAAGCATTGGATGCATGTTACGTGATGGATAAGAATAGCAAAAAAGAAAGGAAGACAGTCCCAGCGGTGTGCTCATTCCACACTAAGACACTGGAACAAAGAGAAAGACACCAATGTTTCCTAAGAGACACTCACTACCTTCCCTTGATTTTTTTCTCTCCTCCCCTCAACCATGGAAAGCCGTGTTTTTAAGTCATGGGTAGTCCACCTGCTCTCTCCTGCAGGTGTGAGAAATTGCCACGGGAAGCAGGCAGGGCAGAGCCCTGCCGGGTGTGAGAAAAGTCACCCACGGACCACGGCAGAAACTCACAGCCAAATACGGTTTGCCAAATAGGAAGGAAATCGGTTTATACATTTCAGTTTTTGGCTATTTTTTGTGGTACTGTATATTTGCAGAAGTTTAAGTGGAAAGTTTGTACTTCTATTGTATAATTAAGTTTTAATACTCTAGCCCAACAAAATATCATTATATCATGGGCATTGCAGCCTTTGTTTTTTTTTTTTTTCTTTAGTCACTTCAATATCTAGTCCTATGCTGTATCAGCCTGTCTAAGTGACATTTGGGAACATATTTTCCAACTGATCTGTTACATGGTGTATACGCTATGTTCCTTTAGTGTGCAAATTGAAAGTACAATAGATTTGTCCACAGAGGTGTTTCTGCACAGTGCCCCTACCTATTTGAAAATACATGCTTGCCCAAAACACTGTGAAATGGTTACAAAAATTTGTACAAATTTTGCATCTTGATTCTTTCTAAAAAGAACAAGTGACTTTCTTTACATAAACATATGAACAAAAGTGATTCTATATCTGGATCTAAATAAGGCATCTAAGAGCATAGTGGTGATAATTTCCTTACTGACCAAAAACTGCCAGAGCGTGATAGGGGCTATGTGCTGTCAAAAATATGCCGCTCATAACAGACTGAGGTGTGGAGTCAGTGAATCTGCATCCAGAGGCTAGCAGGCTCGCTATCAGAGAGAATTTCAAGTTAACATATTCAACTTTATCATAGTTGATGAGTTAGTAAATTCAAAAAATGATTTTATATGTATGACATAAAAATCTTTGTAAAATGCGCAAGTGCAATAATTTAAAGAGGTCTTAACTTTGCATTTATAAATTATAAATATTGTACATGTGTGTAATTTTTCACGTATTCATTTGCAGTCTTTGTATTTAAAAGAAACATTTACTGTTATGTTTGTATAATAGAACAGTAGTCATTTATTATAACCCTAAACAAGTTGTAAATAAATTCATAATTCAAACAGCCAGTATATATGCATATATGGGTGTTATATTGCAAAATCTTTGTCTTACTTACATTCTTAGCACAGCAAGAATTCTTTTGTCAATATGTAATTACACATATAAAGTATATATATGTATGATACATGAAATATATAGAGAAATGTTCATACTTTTAATGGATATCCTTTGGTGTGAATAATTGAATACAGAGTTTTTAAAATATGATCTTTCACGTCTATCATTTGCTCTCATTTGTGGGGAAGGTAAGAGACACTACATGAAAGCTCATTGAATACACCCCAGGCCTTGATTGCCTGGAAGACACCCAGTTAGCATCAAAGTACTGTGTTTAGTTTGCTACAGACATTTTCTACAGTAAGGACAACACAACATAAAATGTTAAATTTTATGGGATGATTTACTGCTTCCATTGTGTAATTATAAAAGTCAAAGGCTGTCTGGGGGAGACATTGGATTAGTAGGGCAGTTGCTTTGGACTGGGAAGCCAGTCTGTTCCCAGGACAGCCCATGCCCGGTTCCCAGGACAGCCCATGCCCGGTTCCCGGGAGCACATCTTTGTGAAGAGAGAACAGGAGGTGTGGTGCTCAGGTGGACATGTTGGGATTCCTTCTGGGATAGTAGGAACAATTTCTGGGGTAAAACCTCTAATGTCTGTATACAATCATAAGCTCATAAACTCATGGTTTTATTTTTAAAAACTCTGCTTAAAGAAACTTGATTTTGGCTATCTCTGCTTGCCCTCTGGTGGGCAGAATAATGATAAGTATTTAAGACTAAAAAGTTAAAGTTCATTTTATCCCCAGATCCTCCCTATGCTTGAAAATACTAGAACTAAATTTAGGAGTTAAAAAAAAAAAAAAAGCTTACTGGAGTAAATGCCAGCTGCACTGTTAAATGTAAGTGTCCTAGCCTTGTGTCTTGAGGAGCCCTCAAAATGGGACTCTTTCCTAATACCAAATTCTTACTAATAGAGTGCCTTCCAAATGAATAGCACCGTATACCAGGACTGACAATCATGTTCGCAAACTCGTCTTAACCTTTTCTGAGAATTACATTAACACCAGGGAGACTGAACAGTGTCTGGCGAGCTAGACCCAGGCAGTGTCGGGGGGGTTGGCTCTGTTCCCCAGTGACAGTGAATTTCTTTGCCTCTTATCACTTTGAGCTTCCCTTTGAGCAGGTCCCATGGACCCAGTTACAGAATTTGACGATTGTGACATTTTCAACTCTTCTGGCTTCATTCCTTACACCCGTACACTCACAAACAAATGACAAACAAAACACAAAACAATTAAAAACCTAATAACAATTTCAACTATCTCTCCTATCTCTAGCTACCACTTGACCTCTGTGTCAGGCTGCAGTTGTGTTTTGGAAAGAGTTGTCTGCACTTCAGACACCTGAATACCTGTGCCAAGATTTTGCTTCCTCTGACTTTTTGTCACCTCACCTTGGAGGGTTCAGTCAGAAAACAATGGTCCCCAAAGAGGTCCACGTCTTAATCACCAGAACTGATAAAGATGTGAGGTGACCAGGTGATTAAGGCAGTGGACAGAATTAAGGTTGCCAATCTGCTGGCTTTAGATAGAAAGATTGTCCCCCCTCCTGACTACTCTTTCCAGTCTCCTGTACAGCCTGGATTATTCATATGGGTCCAATGCAATCACAAGCGTCCTTGTATGTGGGAAAGGGAGACTGGAGAGTGTCTGTGCTGGAGGAAAGCCTTGGTCTGCCTCCACTTCCAAGGGCCGAGAGTGCAGGGGGCTCTGGCAAAGGCAAGTAAGGGGCTTCTTGGCTAGAGCGTTGAGAAAGAAGGAGCTCGCAGACACCTTGGGTTCATGCAGTGAAACCCACCTCAGGCTGCTGTTGGAGGGTAAGACATCAGTATTGTTTTAAGCCACTAAATTTGTAGTTATTTTTAAGAGCAGGCACAGGAAACAAGTAGAGAGTCTTTCCCTGATCCTCTTGCTAGGACTCGCCACTGCATTTAAAAAGTCTTACTACCACACCTCATTCCTTTTCATTTGCAGCTTAATCATAGATTTTCCTTTTCTCTTGATGGCAACCTTATATTTGCAAAAATCAGGAAGTATAGTAACATTCCGTTTGATGACACTGTTTGGCAGTGGAGAGGCAGACAGGTACCCTGGGTACACCGGGGTTGTAGACATTGGCACACCCCTTTGGAGGACAATGTGGCCAGTTTTGTCAACATTACTTGGCTGGGCAAGGGGACCCAGGGCGTGCAGCCACTTGCTTCCCCAGGGATCCAGCAGGGGCAGCACCGAGCCCACAGGCAGTCTGGGGGCCAAGGAGTTCGCAGCACTGCGGTCGGTCGGAGAGCCAGGTGGCTTTTACATGCGTGTGGGATGATCCCCAAGACACGTTTTCAAGAGAAAAAAGGTAAGTGGATGTGGAAGTATCTCGTGGTCCTTGTGTAAGAGAAAGGACTGGGAGATCGCGTGAATTTTCTTGTCTGCACGTACCGCCTGTTGGAAGTTACAGGAGAAACTTGTCAAACAGCTTGTCTGGGAGGACAGTGACCACAGGGGGGACACCTGCAGGGGACTGTCTCGGCTCACCCTGGAAAATCCCGTCTTCCATCCTCACACAAGAGTCCCAAATCATTTTTACAGCTGAAAAAAAGTACTGCAGTTGGGCATTTGGAAACAAGCACAGACAAGTAATAAACACCATTTGACAGTCAGAAAGGCAGTTTTCCGTTTTATTTTCTGAAGGAGGAGGAGGGGTCGTGGTAGGGAGCCGAGGAGGCCACGTCCCTCTGCGGACCCGACTGCCTTCCGCTCTTGCAGCTGCTTCCGCGCCTGGCCGCACTCTGGAGTCTTACAGTCATCTTGCCCCCCAATACTACTTTAAAATAAAGTGTTTACAACGTCGTCCAGAAAATCACCTTTAGGACATAACAAAGTCTAACACGGGAAGGTCACAGATGACCGGTCTCAGGAGACCCCACCTCTACCGGAACGTGGCCCAGCCGGGGCCTGGACCTTAGTTCTGCGGCAGCCGCCAGAACGTTCCGTGGACGCTCTGCGACCGGATCTGCTGTGTCAGGTGGCAGCCAAGGGCAAGGTCTCGGCGCCCGGGCTGGGTTCGAACCCCGCTGGCGCCCAGGCCGCTGAGCTACAGGCGCCAAGCCAAGGGAAAAGTTTTATTTGTGTTTTTTGGGATGAAAAAACAAGCATGATAGGTTTGATGGACATGTCCCCGCCAAAAGCAATGGTTGATGATGCAAGAGAGAGACAGAAAGACACAGTAGCCAACGCCCCTTGACAAAGCCGGAGAGGGGGACGGGGAGGGGGAGGGGAGAGCCGTGCGCAGCGGGAGGTGATTCGACCCTGCGCGCCGCCACCTGCCGCGTGCAGGTCGCCTCCAGTAGCAGAGCCGTGGCAGCACCTTCCTCTCCTGAACCATTTTTCAGGGGCTAAGTTGTCTTGGAGACACCGGCGCCCTCGCTCCCTGCGCTAGACCCGTCTTTGTCCTTCACCTGGAATTTCCCCCGGGGTGCGGGAGGCACAGAGACGCTTAAGAATTGTTGCAGGTTTGTTCACCTTTGTGCAACAAACTCTAGTAGCAGAAAGGCAGTAACTAGGAACGTTTATTTTGAGCCAGACCCCTTCCCAGCCCACCAGTCTCTGCCTTGATGGCTGGCCCCTCCCCCACCCGCGCGGTCAGGCCCTGGGGCTGCCCACGGAGTCCTCCCCCGCCTCCACCACGCACGCCCGCCCTTGGGTTGCTGGGGTCACAACTGCGCTTTACTCCCAAATTGCCTCCTCGAGCGCATTTCTGCACGCTCAGCTACCTGAGGACAGCTGAACTGCTAGTTCCTTCCCCCTCTTGAAGAGGGTGGGATGGAAGGCTGGGTACGAACAAGCCGCCGGCCGAGAGTCCCTGGGGTCCTCCTGGTTTTCCGCGGGCTGGTTTTAGGAAGTGTCAAAGCGCCACCTAGAGAGGAGAAACCGGATCGCAGCCACACTGATGGAAACGCGGCGTTTGCACGCGGTTTGCTTGCACGATTTGCACGGTGAGCAGCTCTTGGTGATTCCACAAGAAGTCTGACCTCGTTTTTAAATATCTACATTTTGAAATGTAGAACCCCAGTGAAATTTGTATGTCTTGATTTTTTTTTCATTTTTTGCAACGATTGTCTCGCCTGGCAAGGATTTTTAAGATATTCAATGGATTAATTGCTATAAAACTTCCTAATCACTTCTCCAAGTATATGTTTTGAATTGAGAAGAAAGATTGTATTTCGTATCTGTGATGGTAGTAATGTGAGCAAACTAGAAGTTACTATGCAGGTGTCAGAAGCAATAAATCCAACTTTCTTTACTAAAACAACAACAACAACAAAAAAAACAGAGTCTGCCCTCAAGGAAGACTTGAAACTTTCTGGCAGATCAATTCATTGCACCTGTAAGGAAATAATTAAGTATGTTTCTGCCTCCAACACTTTGCTGACATACTTAGCAACAGGAGAGCTCTCGGAGGGTTTGTAAGACCCTACTTACTTTCTGATCTTTAGCATCTAAGGAGTGGATTGATTACTTTACCAGGATTTGTGTTCTGCCATATAAGGGATGACTTGGGAGAAACATAGGTCCTGAAGACAATTATTTTTCTTCTAATATAAATCAAGACTCTAATTCCATGTGAAATGAGCTTAAACCATTTTGTGCCATGGAGCAGGTGTGAGGGCATCACTGGCTGGAGGGGAGTAGTTCTCGGGGAGCCCAGGCTTATATGGGAGCCCTCTGGCCTTTAGTCTGCTGTAGGAGAAAGGTATGGACACCTGTTGTCATCTGCCTGCCTGTCCATGCAGTGTGGAAATGATGGGGTATTTTAGAATCTATGAAATAGCTTTCATGTGAAAGCCCTAAATTAGTTTCCTAGTAGGGCTGAGTACCTTGGGTACTTTTTCTTCCATTCTTGAGATACTTTACTAGGAAGAATATGTTCCAGCTCCATCCATGTAAACGTGTCAAGGCGGACTTTGAGGCCACCATGGAAAAGGTGGTCAACGATCCAAAGTTTGTGCCTTAAACCAGGGGCCCAAGGGAAATCCCATAACCTTCTGGTATCAGCTCTTGGGGACAATAGTAAATCACACCACTCTCGATCTTAACTCGTCAAGGGAAAGGTGATATTAAAGACAGGTTCTTGTCCCAGAAGCAGCATATACTAGGAAAAATCTCCACAAGCTCCTCCAGGACCTCACTACCACCCTAGACAACATGGTTGCTGCTGCTAATTGTGTTTTCTACGGTGGAACTTCTCACCTTGAGTGTCGGGTTTAGGAGAAAGAGCAGAAGAAGGAGGCTAGTTAATGGAAGCATTGGCTCCCCCATTCGGAACAATGGCCAAAGCCCTCACCAAAGGGAGGGATCTCTGGTGCTATATCTGCCACCTGGGAGGGCATTGGGCCAGAAATTATCCAAATAAGGACAGGCAAGCCAAAGCCCCTTGTCACCATTGCCATGAAACAGGTCACTGGACCCATAATCTATCCTATAGGATCATCCCGGGACAGGAGTTGGTCCCCAGACCGGATCACACCACAGTGAAGGAGCCCATCCCATCAGCCCCCTGGAAGATAGTGATCACTGGACTGGATCCTTCTGGTGGCAGGTAGGCCAGAAAATTTTCTTCTTGATGCTGTGGCTGTCTACCTGTCCTGGTCACCTACTCCAGAAAACTGAGCATTCAAACCTGTATGGTCACTGGAGTTTCCAGGTACCTACCAAACAATTCCTTCCTCTCCTTTGCTTTGCTTGTGGGAGGACATCATCACTGAACATTCATTTGTGGTAAATCCTACTTGTCCTGCCAACCTGCTAGGAACACATCTGGCTTTGGAAACAGCTAGTGTGCATTTCTTTCTGCCTTCAGGAGGAACCCAGCTTCATAAGCTTCTTTTCAGATTCAGAGGACTTGGGCCAAGGTCAACAGGACTAGGAGGCAAGTATCCCTGCAGGTGTTTGGGACAATGGTGCCCCAGACTCTGCCAGATGGCCCAGCTGGTTATGGTCCATCTCAAACCACAGCAGGCATATCCCCATATTAAACCACATCCCTTTTGACCTGAGGCCCGGGCAGGCATTGAGCCCCTTAGGAGAAAATTCCTAGATTCGTGTCTGCTTGTCCCAACTTGCTCTCCTTGTGACACCCCTATTTTGTCTATCCTGAGAACGGATGTTACTTACCTATTGGGACAAGAGTTAAGGAAACTATATCAATGAGGCAGTGGTGCCCTTGTACTATGAGGTGCCCAATCCTTACACATTACTGGGCAACATTCCCCCAGAGGCCACTCATTACAGCACATTGGACCCATAGGATGCTTTCTTTTCCGTTCCTCTTGACCATGACTGCCAGAGTTTGTTTACTTGTGAATGGAAGTCCCCATGACACACCCCACCAATGAACCTGGACCATGTTGTCACAGAAGTTCCAGGACAGCCATCGTCTTTTTGGTCAAGTTCGAGGAAAGCTTTAGATGACCTGCAACTCCATTGGGGTATGGTGCTTTTATATATCGATGACCTGTTGATGTGTATCCCAAGGTTAAAGGAGATGTAGGAGCCCTGTGATTCCTGGTTGACAGAGGCTAAAGAGTGTCCTATCTGCTCAACCTAAGGTGACCTACCTGGGGCCTGTTCTCACCCTGGCAAAACGAGTGCTCTCTTGAACACATCCAGACCCTAGTTCACCTGCCTAAAGCGACCAATCCACCCCTTCCGAGTTCTCTGCTTGTACTTACAAGGTTCTGCTGAGTTTAGACACCTAATTATGGATTTTTGGCTAAGCTCCATTATAAAAGCCTAAAAGGAAACACCAATATGTAATCTCTAATACGGGAGCCTGAACATAAAGAGGCCGTTTAGGCATTAAAAAGACTATATGTCAAGCTCTGGCCCTAGCCCTACCAGGCCCTCAGAGAACCTTCTTTTTGTATGCTCATGAGAGAGAGGCAATAGCCCTGGTGTTGTTAACACAACCTTTGGGGCCACAACTACAAGCAGTGGCCTATTTATCAAAGAAATTATACCCCATTGGCTCGGCACCTGTAGCCCAGTGGTTAGGGCACTGGCCACATACACCAAGGCAGGTGGGCTGGAACCTGGCCTGGGCCTGCTAAACAACAATGACCACTGCAATAAAAAAAATAGCTGTGCATTGTGGCAGGTACCTGCTGTAGTCCCAGCTACCCGGAAGGCTGAGGCAAGGGAGTTACTTAAGCCCAAGAGTTAGAGGTTGCTGTGAGCTGGATGCCACGGCACTCTACGGAGGGTGACATAGTGAGACTGTCTCAAAAAAAAAAAAAAAAAAAGAAAAGAAAGAAAAGAAAAGAAACATAGAAAGGAAGGAAGGAAGGAAGGAAAAAAGAAAGAAATTATACCCCATGGCTTCAGAATGATCTGTTTGAAGACAATAATAGTCATGTTTTACTTTGGACAGGGGCCCGCCACATTCACTATGGAAGCTTCCCTTATTATTCCAACTTCCCACTAGGTATGGGACCTCTTCCAGGGAGGGGTAAAAATAAATGTCAGATTGCCACCTATTAAAATTCCAGGCCATGTTAATAGATACTGCTGGGGACCTAACACAGCCCTACGTCATCCCTACTCCTTTCTCTCATCCTAAGACAAAGGAGATAAAGGATCTGGCTAGCCTCACTCTCCATGAATTTCATGGCAAAGACCTTAACTTTCCTGGCAAGCTATAGAATTTGTCTACCGTCAACTGTCCCATATTAAAGGGTCCTCTAACTGACCCAGGTTGCAGATGCTATTTTAGCACTGCCCAGGTGGGCTTCCTTCCCTTTCAATAAAACTGACCTGAACTTTTTGCCACCACTTACACCTTTCATGTGGTGCCCAAACCCGGAACTGGTGGTGGACTGGTGGCTGGCTGGTGGCCTAGTTGCATCTCCCTGCCACCCACCCTATAGTCACCCCAGTTTTTTGAAACTTGGTTCTGGTAGCACCCAGACCCAACTGCGTTTGACCCACCTGATGGAGAATCCTGGTGGATTTTCCCGCCAACTGCCTTTCAAGGGTGAGTAAAGTCCTTAAATAGCTTCAGGCAGACCCCGCCGTGGCTCTCTCTGACTCTCTCTGTGCCTCTTTGTCCTCATATCCCCTGACTTCTTCAATTGTATGTTTCCGCCTAACTAGGGAGCCATGTTTGAATGGTGTGCTCTCTTCTGGGGTCCTGGGGACCTCAAATAATTTCATTTCTTCCTTCAAGCCCAATGCTGGATCGTTGTTTAGGCTTCTCACTTGTTTGATCATTTGTTTTTGCCTAACTAAATGGATGTATTTCAGTGTTGTGCTTTCTGCTGAGGTCTCACGGACCTCAAATTGTTTTTGCTTTTTTGGTTCAGGCCCGGCACTGAGCTTTAGTTTAGGCTTCTAGAGTCCTGGAGACCCTAAGTTTATCCAAGAAGGGAAAAGACATCTGACATTACGGAAGCTGGTCCCTCTACCACATCAAGGAAAACAAAGAAGCATGTCTTCTTTGGCAATATAAAGAATTAGGTCTCAAAAGGGATATTGAATCAAAACGCCTCATATTTTACTGCAACACAGCTTAGCATCAGTAAAATTTGGACTGTGGGTTTGTTTGAGCTGAGGATGGTAACTTTGACTTTGATATCTTAAAAGACTTAAATAATTTCCTCCATTTTTTTTTTTTTTTTTTTCCCGCAGGTGGAACAAAGTCCTCTATCTTCAGGCCTTTCTTTCCCTGTGCTCTTGTCCCCATCTGTGGAAACAGTGCTCAATCCACCATACACTCATCACTCAAACCCCTCTCCATCTTTCCCCAAGCTTGCTCCCTGTCTTCCTTACTTCATAGAGTGATTTGCTACTGCTGTCCACCAGGCTCCTACCATTCCTCCAGCCCCGAAGCTGGCCCCGTAACCCCAAGGCCCTGTCTCCTCTCTCACCCCACCAATCTCTCTATGTTGCCACCATCACCTGCTCCTTCCACTGGTTGAACCTCCTTTATCGCTGTAGGAAGTGGTAGCTGCTGAAGGAATAGTCCAGGGTCATGTCTCAAGACTATAAATTGGCATAAGAAGCCCTTTGCATAAAGCCATGTGAAACGAATAGAAGCACTACGGAGAACAGTGCTGAAGTTCCTCCGTTAAATAACAATGGAACAAACAAATGACCCCGTGATCGCACTGCAACATATCCATCCAAAAGATTGGAAATCATTCTACAGAAAAGATGTCTGCACTCCCACGTTCACTGCAGCATTATTCACAATAGCCAAGATATGGCTGAGTGTCCCTCAACAGAGGAAGGGAGAAAGGACATGTGGTACATAGACTGTATGGGATAGTACTCAGTCATCTAGAAGGAATGAAATCCTGTCATTTGTCACAATACAGATGGAACTGGAGAACGTTCAGGTACGTGAAATAAGCCAAGAAGCAAACACGACATCCCATGTTCCTCCTCATATGTGGGAGCTAAAAATGAAAACAATGGACCTCATGGTGGTAGGGACAAGAATGATGACTACAGCCTGGGAAGGGTAGCTGAGGTGGGGATAAAGTGGGAATGGCTCATGGGTGCAAAAATATAGTTGGACTTCATGAAGAAGAACTGGCACAAGACAGTGCAACAGGCCGTCACTAGTCAACAAAAAGTCACTATATCCTTTAATACAGCTGAGAGACTGGAGTTGGAATGACTGTAACAGAAGCAAATGATAAGTGGTTGGATGACTGGTACCCCAATTACCTTCATTTGATTACTGCACACTGCGAGCCTACATCAAAACATCACATGTACCTCATAAATATACATAACTACTGTGTGCCCTAAATAACTGGAAACACAAAACAAATTAAAAAACAATGTGTCATTACCTCAATAATACCGAGTACTGCCAAGAAATACTCAGGAACTAAATTTGGTATGAAGGCAATACTCATTCCTTACAACTGGCTCCTTGCTCTTGGACAAACACCAGTGCAGGTGGACAATGCAGTGACAGGTAGAAAAGATGAACTCTCCCTGCTTTCATCTAGAGCTACTCAGTCCATGGAATAAAACAAAGAGTCACGATGAGTCTTTGAGCAAGGCATGAATTGAATTTCGTGCACGATATGAATATGTCGGGGAACACGGCCAAATTGCCATTTCTCTGTTGTGACTGTCACCCAAATCAAAAAATAAATTCTAAATGTCAAAATACATTTATTACTTTTGTGACAACAGGGCCAATGGTATCCAACCAGGAAATGCTTAACATATTTAAAGTAAAAATTAAAATATTAGCGTAAGTTGGGAAAGTCAGTCTTTTGATCCTCAACATACACATTAGGTGTCATGAGAATGTACCGTGTTGCCTACCAAATACAACAGACCTTTAAGGATGCCTCATATAACTTATTACATTTGTTCATTCTGAGGCTGTGAACAATTTTAGAGTGTTGAGAAGCCTTTTGTAGGTGTCAAAGTATACCCTACAAATACAGAGGGGAAAAGTATGGAGAACAATTTGAGTATAACTTAAGAGTTAGGAAAACATGACTTTATACTAAATTTCAATAGAATAGAAAATGTTCTCTCATAACAACATTAGATACATAAGTCTTATTCTTGATGACTTCATAATCCACACACATGTTCTTCTTAACAACGATGGACTTTATGTTCCTGCACAGAACGTACCTCTGAACGTAGCCACTCACAAGGTCACACCCTAGACGAGTTCCATTCCGATAACTGCCAGGTCTACACAGTATCAGAGACACCAAAATCTTACATAGGAACCACATCTTAGATACATTGTTGAATCATTTTTAATAAACAGATTATGTAGTAACTCCCTTGATGCTCAGAGCAACTCTCTCATAGGTTCTTTTATGATGTCCACACCACAGATGAGGACACTGAGGCAGAGAATGAATTTGCACAAGGCTTCACACACACCAACGGTCCAATCAGAGCTGGACCTCAAGTGCTGTGGTGCCAGAGTCCATACCCTTGACCATTGTGGTCTACCGTTTCTCCATTCTTCCCGACATTCGGCCACTCCTTCCCTCCCTTTGCAGGTGACTCACTTCACTGTCACAGGCCAGAAGTCTATAAGACCTAACACCCATCCAGGGGAGCACTTTTCACTGTCCAACACCCTGCCCCTGTGTCCTCACTATCCTCACATCCACCTTGAATTCCATGCTCACTCATCACACCTTGGTCCTTGCTGATATACCCTGAACATTTCTCCCTCTGTCAACGTGTTCGGTTAAACCTCAACCCAGAAAATTCCAGTTGTACAGCTGCTCTGACACAACTAAGATGATGGGTCTGTAAATCCCCCTAATGCCACTTGGCAATTAGATTCCCCCAGTGCATTCACTGGCACACTCTCCGCAAACCATTCCAGGCCATCTCCTCCCCACTACAGGCAACAGCTGCTCTCCCATCCTACCTCTAACTCCTGGCCTTACTATCTCATTAAGGGACAGGACCAATCCACCAAAAATTTCCAGTTTCCTATCGCCACATCTTCCACCCTCCTTGGTCCATCTGGACTCACAGCCCCCTACCTTCTCTCCTGACATTCCGCAAGAATTATTGCTACTTGATACTTTGATACAATAGATGATTTTATTATGAAGCTAAGCTGGAAAACTACATCCAGTTTTTCTTCTTCTTCTTCTTCTATGAGTTTCTGGGTACCCATTTCCCACTGCAGAATCAAAGCCAGAAACTCCGAAATATATTCTCCATGAAGCTTCTGCCTGTAAAACACAATAACGGATACTGTGATACATCCTAGAAATGACCAGAAAAAGGTCACTTTCCAAACAAAATGTTCTTGCCATGGCTTTTGCTTTAACCAGAGAAGGTGATAACATCAGCCGTAATCCTCTCCTGGGAAATGGGAAACTAAAATAGGTGATTTACTCTCATTCCCTCAGCATTTGTTGGTAACTAGCCAACAAGAGGGAAGCTACTGCACGTGCCTTAGCTCTTCACAACCAGGGAAGAGGGACTGTATTATAAATATGCCACTGCAAGGCATTTTAGCCATAGGAGTTTCTTTTTCCTTTTCACCTTCTGAATAACACATAAGTTGCAATATCACCAACGGCTTCCGTGATGACGTTATACCCATTTATCATCCATGATGTCCCACCAGATGTACTTCCTATTCCCCCACCTTCTCACAGTAATGATTTTGTACAAGAAAAGTAGTAAGACTAGTTCCTAAAATCTACAAATTGGTTTTTTATGTATATTTAACCTTTTCTACATAAGTGAACACAGCTAACTATTATAATGCTAATGGCTTGAGACACTTAACTCTAATTCAGAAAGCGGGTTCATGGAATGAATAAAAGCGTCTTTATGTCAAGCACATCAACTATAATTGGCATGAGAAAAGCAGGTCATCTTTATTACCCCTGAGGAAATGCATCTCATTCCAATTATGGTGTGAGGTCAGAGGACTAAAGGAATGAATTCCTCAGAGAGGAATGAAGCCGAATGTATGTTCCACTGGAGCACCCCCAAATAGAACACAAGCATATTTCTTCCAAAGTCTGTACTCAGGCCCACTAAGACACGAGACAAACGGTTTGGCTCTCCATTTCCACCAACCTTACCTTTACTCTTGTTGGGTTTTCCAAACGTGATCAATTGTTTGCTGAATATTTTTGACAGAAGCATTCATAATCCTTTTGAAACAGTTTCTCTTTGCATAAGAAACCTTTTTCATGTCCCTTGCATTACAAATAGATAGTCATTGAAATATGTTGTTGGGACCCATTTTCTTCCCACGTGTTCAAGTCAGTATGCATAAGGCTGGTTGACAGTATTGGAAAGACACTTAGCATTATCCACTAGGCATTTTGAAAAGCAAGACTCTTCCTTGAGTGTGTGTGTGTGTGTGTGTGTGTGTGTGTGTGCATGTGAAAGAGAGATAGAGAGAGAGAACCTTCCAGTTACTAGAATTGAATTCAGTGTCCCATAACTGCACCTCAGATTTTTTATTTAGGAGGAAACGATAGCAGACGATCAAATGTTTCTGTTTTCCAAAATGTGAGAAAAGGTAGGCACGGAAGCCCTTTCCTTTCTCATTAGACAAAACTTGTAAAGGCTGGTCTGTCATATTTTACATGATTTTCCCCATTTCCAAGGACACATTTAAATGGGTGAGTGTGAAAACTTACCTGAAACACAGAACACTATAGCAATTAACGTGGATTCCGACAGATACAAATAATTTCATGAGAAATGAATAGGAAAATATGTCAGCCAGCTAGCCCTTTAATTAAATCTGAATAAAATTCAAGAAAATGAGAAGATTTGTTTAAGAATACTTTTCATTTCCTTTGATGGAGGTGTTAGCATATCATTTTCATCCAAAATTAAATTTCTAAAAAGTCAAATTTAAAGTTTGTAAACTGTAAGCATGTTTTCTATTTCAAACAATGCTGCCCTGAGCCCATGACTGACTGTGTTATGGATCAACCATCAGTACTTACTTCCCAGTAATCATGAATGAGCTGCATCATTCTACCAATATTCTAAAAATATACTTTACCATCTACATTCATCAAATTATAAGACAGCTCATGCACCAAGCACAATGTCACGACCAAAACAAGTTATTAAAATTTTCTGGCCCTATGAGTTATCCACACAGACACAGGAGTCAAAAATTGAGTCTGACCCTGTTAGGAGTAAGGTAACTGATATCTGTAATATGTCTGTAAAACTTGCCACTGACTCTGCCAATACCTCACTCTATTGCTAGCAACTGTGTGTTTAGTTCTCCACTACAGGGGTCCTTAGGGTCCATATAAACACAAGCAGCTATTGGAGAGGTCTCAACCTGCACTGCCGCCAACCAAAGGAAAGAATTTCCAAAGTTGTAGACAAAAAGCTGGCATGGTAAAATTAAACATTGACGTTTAAAGTGGATATATGGCTTGCTATGTGGCACAAGCTGGAGGAGAGGTTAGTCCACCAGGCTCTCCCACTAGACCACAGTGCATTAAATAAGAGCATCAGTCTTACCATTGATTGTACCACTGTTAGCACCACCCCCTTCACACCAACAATCAAAAGGGGTAAGTAAAGAAATCTAGGGAGCTGAGTCACACTCCATACTGCCGTGACATCCTGTGCATGAGAACCAGGCAGTAAGAGCCGTAGTGCAGCCCACTGTGGACAGTTTCTGTTATCTAAGTTATACGGTTATGAAAAGTCCCCTTACCTGTGTCTATCTCCTCAAACCTACCTTCAGTTTTCTCCAACATGTTCTGGAGCTCATTCCTGTGAAGATATTGCATTCAGTTTTACATTAGGGGGTCAGTGAAATATCACAGATGCACCAGAAGAAGCATCACATGCCACCTGCTTTACACACAACTTGGGCCACAAGAGTCAGAGATGATTTTTCCTTAATGACTTTATCAGAGGGCAAAAGTTACTCTCAACACAGTACCACATATCCTGCTCAGCTACATCTGAAAAGGGGCTGCTTCCTCCATAGTCCTCGATTTCTGGAATGTTTGCAGCATTGAAAGCAGAAGGACAAAGATGTTTAAAGGAAGGGTTCTGGAGCAGTGTGGTGGGGAAAATTCCCAGGCTGTCTGCCACCAAGACATGGAAAGCAGACGTGCGCATGCAAGCCCTAGGTGCGGGTCATGGGAAATGAGCCTGGGCTCCGACCCTTATACACAGCCCCCCTTTATGCACCCCACAGAACTCAGATGACCTCTGCTAGGCGTCACAGAGGCCCTCCTCTGAGGCCAGGACTGCGCAGGGGCAGCCGGCCTTGATGATTGGCCAGTACCACTTGCGTGGAAGTGGGCCTCACCAGGCACAGCAACCGCCGTCCACTTCCAGGACCCACCCTGCGGTAGGCCCCCGGCCTTGGCTCCTCAGGTCCCCAGCCAGGTCCTCACCCTGGGGAGTGTCCGGGAAGGGAGCATCTAGAGGACTGAGAAGGGCCCACACCCCAGCCCTCGCCTCCTGGCTCCTTGCAGCCAGCCCCGAGGAGCAGCCGTCACCCTGAAGGTTTGCCTGTGTGCTCTGGCCACACGCCCCTGTACCCTCACCCTCCCTGGCACGGGTTCTCAAGTGTTTCGACCTGACAGGAGATTTCATCTTATTCTAGGCTGGATTCCACCACTTCCTCGCAGGCTGCACAGTGTGTCCCCTACAGAGCCCGTGTTCTGGTAGGTGCCAGTCCTGCTTCTCTTTCCCCTGCCCTGGTTTGCACCCTCGTGGAGCTCATCCACCCACGTGTGCCACTCCCTTGCCTGTGAACTTCTGGGCAGGACCCTTGTAGTGCAGGAGCTGCTCTTGTTAATACTGAGAACTCAGAGGTGAGAGCCTCAAGAGGCAGGTCACATGCTGGACTCAGGTCCCCAGGTACCCTACACACCCTGGAGACAAGAAGTTGCCATGGTCTCTCCAGGTTGGGCCCAAGGGCCTGGAAAAGTCAACTCCACGTGGGACAGTGGAAGAGTGCCCTCTCCATTGACAAACCTAAGATGAAAGTATCAACAAAGAAAAGGGAAAAATGGGTGAGGAGAAAGGGTCATGGAGAAAAGCAGCTGTCACTGTGGGACTAACCCAAACCAGACCTATTCTGGTGATAACAAGATGTCAATTCAACCTGTAGGTACCACAGGGCCAAAACCTGAAGTTATGTCGTTTGGCATGTGCAACAGAAAATGCTTGGACCTCTAACAACACTCAGAATCAAGACTGGGACGTGACCGGACCCTGAACAAGGGCACCTTTGTCCATTGTGCTGGAAGATGTGGGACAAACACCTGCCTCAACATACCTTACCGTAAATGGCCAGATTTGAAATGGTCCCATCAGACCCTGTGAAGCCAACATTCCTAAATCCTTTTCCTTGCTCTCTGAGCCCAGAATGTTGCCCAGACCCAAAGGAGGGAAACGGAAGCTTTGCACTGTCATGTGTCTCCAGCTATGTCCTCAGCAAGGACTCCCGACAGGCTACCTCTTGTCTTCTCACTGGGCAGTCTTTTCTCAAATGCTGGTGCCATAGCTGGATGCAGTGACACACACCTATTATCCTAGAACTCTGGGATAATGAGGCAGGTGGGTAGCTTTATCTCAGGAGTTCAAGACAAGCCTGAGCAACAGCCAGACTTCATCTCTATTAAAAATAGAAAATCTTCCTGTCCATACCAACAGCAGTG
>CAUYPK010099041.1:0-10923 GCA_963574355.1 Loris lydekkerianus
TGGGAGAGGCAGGAGGGGGCTTCCCTGGGGGCCTCCAGAGGGAACGGGATACAATAAGTAAATGAGTTGAATGGTGACCCCAAAATATATGTCCACAAGCTTTCATCCATTACCTATGAATAGAATGTAATTTGGCAATACGGTCTCTGCAGAGGGAGTGAGGGGTCTCAAGATAAGACCATCCTTGTTTAGGGAGGGCCCTAAATCCAGTGAGAGGGGTCTACCTAAGAGACAGCAGAGGAGACACAGACACAGAGGAGAAGCCACATGGAGATGGAAGCAGAGACTGGAGTGATGTGGCCACAAGCCCAGGGATGCCTGGAGCCCCCAGGAGCTGGGAGAGGCAGGAGGGGGCTTCCCTGGGGGCCTCCAGAGGGAACGGGATACAATAAGTAAATGAGTTGAATGGTGACCCCAAAATATATGTCCACAAGCTTTCATCCATTACCTATGAATAGAATGTAATTTGGCAATAGGGTCTCTGCAGATGTAGTGAGGGGTCTCAAGATAAGACCATCCTTGTTTAGGGAGGGCCCTAAATCCAGTGATAGGTGTCTACCTAAGAGACAGCAGAGGAGACACAGACACAGAGGAGAAGCCACATGGAGACGGAGGTAGAGACTGGAGTGATGTGGTCACAAGCCCAGGGAGCTTGGAGCCTCCAGGAGCTGTAAGTGGCAGGAGGGAACCTCCCCTGGGGCCTCCAGCCCTGAGATACTTGGCTCTCAAGCTTTAGCTCTCCAGAGCTGGGAAAAAATAAATTCCTGTTGTCTGTTAATTAAAGCAACTAATATAAAGGCCCATCATTCCTTAAACCTCTTAGAAAAATAAAAAGGGAGACATACTTAATAACATGACAAATCACATGTTAATATGCATCAACCTCAGTCCAAAAGCCAGTATGCCCTTTAATGCAGAAACGCCAGATGCTTTTTTATGACGATGAGGAACAAGACTTCCTACCATGCCCACTACTCTCAAGCCTTGTACTAGCAATAGTAGCTAAAGCAATTAGACAAGAAAAATCAGAAAAAAAAAGTTTGATACTTTTTAAATGATCTTCAGTAAACTGACAGTAATCATGTTGCACAGTATTGATATGCTGTTGGCTGCAAATGATTTACACCAGCAGTTCTCAACCCGTGGGTTGCAACCAATGAAAATACATCCTGCAAATCAGATATTTACATTACTATTCATAACAGTAGCAAAATTACAGTTATGAAGTAGCAACGAAAATAATTTTATGGTTGTGGGTCAACACAACATGAGTGTTAAAGGGTTGGCATTAGGAAGGTTGAGAACCACTGATTTAGACAGAGAACTCCAGGGGGATGTGGTGGCTGCAATCCCCAGTCACTGGGGACCCAGCCCCTTCCATCTTGTGCTTGTCCACATGGGCCAACGTGGCTGCCCCCATGTCCAGATTCCATTTGGTGGGAAGGCATGGAGGTAACACACACAGCCAATCTTACAAGGGCACATATGAAAATGGCAAATATTCCCTTGAGACATCACCCACCTGGGAGAGGAGAATTACGTCTTAAGTTTAGGCAGCCATGCCCAGGTAAAAAGTCCATTATTGGGGCCCGGTGTGGCGGCTCTGGCCTGTAATCTCAGCCTTCTGGGAGGCCGAGGTAGGTGGATTGTCTGAGCTCAAGCGTTTGAGACTGGCCTGAGCAAGAACAAGACCCCATCTCTACTAAAAATAGAAAAACTAGCCAGGCACAGTGGCTAGTCCCAGCTACTGGGAGGCTGAGGCAGGAGGATCACTTGAGTCAAAGAGTTTGAGGTTGCTGTGAGCTGTGATGATGCCACAGTACTCTACCCCAGGGCAACAAAGTGAGACTGTCTCAAAAAAATTACATTAATGTAGGGAAGAGGGCACGCATATTGGCACAGCCAGCAGCTCTGCCTTATATCAGAGAGAATCATGATGGGCCCCCTAATCACTGAACCTGTGGGTTCACCACAAACATCAGTGTTAGGGTACATTTCGGAGAAGCACCTGGCTGCACCAGACCCAGATTCACACCCTCACACAAGCAGAACCCATTGTCCTCTGTGCCAACGGCTACATTTGGTGCATGCTGGAAAATTTTAATGACAAAGACTATTTGTCCTGAATATGCTCAACAGCTGCCGATACAGGCAAATGTGTGGATGCCTGTCTAGAGAATTGTGCTGGGTGGAGGGAAGCTAGTCCCAAAAGGTTATATACCATGTGATTCCCTTTATAAAACATTCTTGAAATGATAAAATATAGAAATGGAGGGAAGATTGCTGGTTGCCAGGATTAGGGATAGGCAGGGTGGACAGGGGGTTGTGGGATAGGTGTGGTTATTAAATGTAAACCCAGGGCTTTGGAAATGCTCAGTTTGTTGGCTATGTGGTGGGTGGGGGATAAAATTGCACAGGACTGGACACACAGACAGACGTGGTACAAGGAACACTCAGAAGCTGTAAATTTCCGCTGTCATTGTAGACATCCTGGTTGTGACCTAGAATTGTAGCTGTGTGAGAGGGTCACCCACTGCAGGGACTGGGTGACAGGTGCGGGCCTGCTCTGTGCCTCTTTTCACAACTGCGTGCTCTCTCCAAACTCGAAATTTGATTTTTCAAAAGATGTCCAAAAAAGTGTTTTTAGTGAAGAAAGAAGGAAGGATGGAGGGAAGGAGGGAGGGAAGAAGGAAGGAAGGAAGGGGAGGTGAGGTCTGAATGTTCTTATGATCTCCACTGGGTAGAACTCTATAAGGTCATATGCAATGCTGCAAGAAGCAAGAGAACATCAAAGTCAACTCAGGTTCATCCCCTCAATTATTAAACTGTGATCTACTACTACCAAGTGGGCCAGTGAGCAACCTCTTTTGCTTTATTGCTAGATTTTAAACATTCTTTCTTGACCTTGGAAAAACTGACTTTTTCTTACTTTCTCAGACCACTTTTTTAGCAGGTTCCCCTTCCACATTGCTCTAAATGTTGGTGTAACTGCTTTATTGAATGAACTAGTCTTGGCAGGGTGCAAGCAGAGGAGATTTTATTTCATTCCCCATTAGATTTGTCAAATAGATCTTTCCTGCCTTTGGTTGAAATATGACAGACCCTGCCGTTTTTCCAGGCACACATGTAGATAATAAAAAGTTCAGTACATTCTAATATCAAACTTCAAACTCTCGTCTAATTTAAAATTTCTTGCTTCTCCCAGCTGGTTTCTGCCTCAGGCTTGAAATCCCACAGTGGGGGGGAAGGTTCTGAATAAGTGCGTCCTGTTTTCTCACTCACTAGCTCTTCTACTGTCTGTTTCGGGCCCTTCTGGGGACAGGCCCAGCGGGTAAGAAGGGAAGGAGGACCAGAGACCCTTGCTCCCTGTCTGGAATAGCAGTACTGAGAGCACACGTAGTGAGAATACGATGGAGGTAGTCAGGCCAGGGCCGAGAAGACACCGCTGGGCTGGCTGGTTTAGGTCCGACGTGACCTTGACCCTCTATCTCCCATCCTTGCTGTTTTATAATTTCAGCTTTAACCTAAAAGTGTGTATCTTGTGCCAACACCTAAAAAAAAAAAAAAAGTGTGTATCTTAAGTAGTTTAGTACAATGGATTTAGGAGATTAACTTGAACTTTTGAATTAAAAATGTTGTTTTGAATCACGGGTAATGCCAATTATTGTTTATTATGGGTCATGGGTTCTGCTGATTATTACTGTTTAAGATGTTGTTTAAGGTAAGAGTCTTATCTTTGAACTTTGATCTTTAAAACTGTAGTTTTGGACATGGAAAGGCAGAACTTCTCGGAGAGACTGCACTCCACTGTTTCCCCAAATTTCTGGCTTTCTGATAATAAAGCTAGTTGAACCTAATTCTCGTCTCTGCATTTGGTGGACAGTGGCAAGCGGCCAGACTCTCTTCGTCTGGTAACAATATCTACCCATGCTTTCCCTACACATGGCAGAGGATCAGGGTGACTCTCTGATAGAATGACCTGCGCACCTTGGCCTCCCCCTTTTCTTGGGCTAGTCCTGCAAAGTCCAGTACAATTGTGGCCAGCCCCAGGTGGCTATTCAAATTAAATAATATGAAATGAAACATAAAAGCACATTGCCACAAACACATTATTTTGTCTTCTCCTGCTAGACCTGCACTTGCTTCCCTCTTCATTGTCACCTCAGGGAGGAAGAGCCCGTAGTGCAACTTGGGGAAAGGCAGAAGCCCAGGGCAGGGTGTGCACCCGGCACCGAGCATGCACCATCACAGAACGTTCTCTTGACAGTACTGCTGTGGGCTGCGGGTTCTCAACCTCAGCACTGCTGACATCAAGGGCGCTAGGCGTGAGGACTGTCCTGTACACTGTGGGATGTTTAGCAGCGTTCTTGTTCTCTACAATTCTGTGCTGGTAGCTTGTCCCCTTCCTCGATTGTGACAGACAGCCATGTCTCGGGGATTGCCAAAGACAAAAATGGCCATTTGCCTCAGGTCCCCTCCCAAGTGATGCCATCAGCTCTTGTGGCTCCCAGCTCTGTGCCTTCTGACCTGGTCTCTTGCTTGACCCTCAGCCCCATATATGCAACAGGCAGCTGCATTATAAGTCCTGTGAACTGAAAAACCCTGAGATGTATATATTTAAAGAAGAGAGCTTTATTTGTCATTAAGGGTTACAGCCTGTAGGTGGCTTCTGATAGGAAAGGGGGAGCATAGCCTTCAGCAGAAACCCTTACAGGGGTTCTCAACCTGTGGGGTGCAACCCCTTTGGGGGTCGAACGACCCTTTCACAGGGATCGCCCAAGACCATCCTGCATATCAGATATTTACATTACGATTCATAACAGTAGCACAATTACAGTTATGAAACAGCAATGAAAATAATTTTATGGTTGGGGTTCACCACAACATGAGGAACTGTATTAAAGGGTCGAGGCATTAGGAAGGTTCAGAACCACTGCAGCAGGTACTTCAGGGAGGGAAGAGGGAAAAGGAATTTATACTAAATGGGTAGCTGAGTATATATATTCAACAAGTTACGGGAGGAGCGCTGAATATTCATGAAGGGGGAATGTGTGCATCTGTGATAAACAAACATGCATGTTACATGTGTCCTATGTGAAACCTCCTAACATTTCAATGAATTATGGTCAAGTCTTATACGTCAAAAGGTGTTTTCAGGACGTAAGGAAAGTCCATACAAGCCTCTGTAAACCAGACAGAAGTTGTAGTTACGGTTTGTGGACCATGGGTCAATTATTTCAATATTGCTTATCTTGATACCACTTCTTGCTTAGCTTCTAGAGACAAAGAAAAATCTTATAGCAGTTAGAATCCAGTTTATTCTTTAAGTGTAGAGGAATAGCTTGGTCCATATGATATGGTATCTTATTGCCACAAGAGTCTGTTTTATTAGTCTTATGATCTTTATTTTAACATCAATGCCACTCAGCTGTTGCATCTAAACTGTAAGAGGGATGGAGGGTAATGAAACACGTCCACCCTCCTGTCCTGTCATGAGCAGGAACTCTGTTTTTAAGGTTCCTCTGGGATCCCTGGCCAAGAGAGGCCGGTTCTATTGGTTAGAGGGCTTTAGTTCCCAGTATCCACCCTATCTCGCCACACAAACCTTCTATTTTGTTTATAAGAACATTTACTTGCTTATAGATATTTTTGTATTATTCATGATCATGCAGAAACATTTTAAGGAATCATCCTTTATTTCTGCCATCCTCCTTTTAAATTGTTTTTCAAATTTTTAAACATTTAATGAATTTATTCTTGAAATTGTGGGAAAATACACAGAGGATAAACTTTATGATCTTACACATTTTTAAGTTTACAGTCTAGTCGTGTAAGTACTCCTTAACCATTTGTGAACTTACTGTCTAATAGTGTTGCACTGCTCTGCAGCTCGTGTCCAGAAAGCTAAACATCTTGCAAAACTGAAACTCTGGACCCATTAAACACTAACTCACATTCTCTCTGGTCCCTGGAACCACCATTCTGCTTTCCATCTCTTTGGTTTTGACCACTCTAGGAACCTCATTTAAATGGAATCATACAATATTTGTCTTTTTGTGTCTGTAGTATTTCACTGAGCACGTCTTCAAGGTTCATCCATCTGGTAGCATATGCCAGAATTTCTCTCCTTTTTAAGGCTAAATAATATTCCCTTATATGTACATACCACATTTTGTTTATCCATTTATCTGTCAAAAGACACTTGGGTGTTTCCATATTTTAGATGTTTGAATAATGCTGCTATTATGGGTGTGCAAATATATGTCCACATCCCTGCTTTCAATTCTGGTGGGTGTATACTAGAAGCAGAATTATTGGATCACGAGGTATTGCCATGTTTAATTTTTTTGAGAAACTGTCATACTGTTTTCTACAGAGAGTGCATCATTTTATATTCCCACCAATAGTACAGAAGGATCCTAATTTCTCCATATCCTCTCCAACATTTGTTATTTTCTATTTTTTCAAAATTAGCTGTCTTGTTGTATTCAGGCTGCTATAACAAAATGCCATAAACTAACTTGGTGTTCCCAGGATATTTGATTAGAGAAAAAAACCTAACAACAAAACTTAGAATTGTCCTCCATAAGCCAATGAAGATAAAAGACAAGGTGTCTGGTCTTGTCTGACAACTAGAATCAGATGTCTGATGAGTCATATGGGCATCTGTTTTGTTTTTATGGAGAGAGCAAAAGGAAGATGCTATCACACATCAAGAACTCCAGACATGAAAGTTCTGGAGCTGGCTGACTCAGCTGGTGACAAGTTCAGATCCCCAGGTTCAAGTCTCAGCTTTGCTTGGTTTCCCTTTTGGAGCTTCAGTTTCTGTTGGCTGCCTCTGCCCTGTTGGTAAAGTTCAGATCAGACATATCAGCACACCAAAATGATGAGTATCTAAATAAAGGGGTTAAAATTTCAGACATATGCCACAACCAGCCTGAAAAAAGTTTAGAGGAACACCTGAGCTTGGTCACCACCTCTCCTGACCAGGGCCCCACTCTCCCTCGGAGTTTGGCCTGAGGCAGGGTCCCCAAGGACTCTCAGTCCCAATTCATCGGATACAAGATGTTTCTTCACTGTGAAATCTCAACTGCCTTGTAGGAACTTGTGAGTGGATTTGGAGAAAAGACAATGATTCTTTCCACAAACAATTGTTGAGTATCTATTCTGGACAATTCTGTGCTTGGTACTATACACACAGGGATGCAGAAGAGGCTACTGTCGCCCTAAGTCCGAGAGTACAGTCAATACATTCTAGCTCCCTCACTAGCCAGCTCCCCTGTCTGACTAGTCTGGGGAATAGAAACTTACCTTTGTCTCATACTGAATTAACAATAAATTACTGGTCTGGGAGAAGGTGAGAAGAAAGTCATCTCCTCAATTTTTAATGCAAATTTTACAAACACATTGAAGATAATTTTTCTCCTTTGCACACCAGCGATCAAGCAGATGGCTCAATGGGCCACCACACACCTTCCTGGGACTGCATCTGGCCAAAGCCCCTGGAAGCCACCGCTGTACGGAGCCAGCCCCATCCTCAAACTTCTCTCGCTGTTGTCTTGTGTCAGCTGCAGTCAATCTTGTAAGTTTTGCCAAGAAGTAGTTACAAAACATGAGGCATGTTTATCTTACCCCTGGGTAGAAAAATCAATTCAATGCTTGTTGGAGAAACCTCATCTGGGATGAGATGGGGGAGGCAGGCATTTCAGTCCTTATCATTATTGTGCCTTCTTATTTTTTCTACCAACACACACACAGGGAGGCATTTGTATCAGTACCTATAGCCAACAGCCTCTTTCCATGTCTGGAGTTCATGGATAGAGGGAGGTAGTTGGCAAACTTTGTGTTAGATAAAGAATGAAAGAAGGAAGTTCCCTCAAGAGCCTTGCCATCCTTCCAGAGCATCACTCTCCTTTCCTAGGTGCAGACAGGACATCTGTGTGGCACAGAGGACCCCTTGTTCTGGCCTGACTCAGGATGATGTGATGTAGTGCACATCATCCTGAGTCAGGCCAGAACAAGGGGGTCCTCTTTCCTAGCAGAGACCTAAAAATGTGTGCAATTCCTGATAATATATGTAGATCTTGCAGATGTCCAAAACAAGTGTGATACAGGTTTTTAAAATTTTTGTTTTGTTTTACTTTCTACATACTGTTTTCACCTTTAGCTGATATGATGATTGAGTGATAGAATTTGGAATTCTTATGCCCTCCATCAGAAACCTGAGTGGCAATGACTGAGCTAGGCAGCTCTCCTTGGAGAAGCGGCCTGGAGGGAGGAAGAGGTATGCCTCCTTCACTGGACCACACAACCCAATAATGCAAATGTCAACTCAAGAGACACATTCAGAGGCAGTTTACTCACTTCCCTAACAAAGGGACCAATGTTAAGAAGTTTTTTTTTTTTTTTTGCAGTTTTTGGCCAGGGCTGGGTTTGAACTCACCACCTCCGGCACATGGGCTGGCGCCCTACCCCTTTGAGCCACAGGGGCCGTCCCGTTATAAAGTATTTTAAAGTCAGCCTTCCTTGTGTCTGGCTATTTTTGCAATGGGTTAAATTTACTGTGGTTCTCATTAACTGCTGAGCAGGTTCTCAGACAGTGTGTCAGACATTACATGTTCAAAGCTGGCCACTTGAACGGCTGGTGGGGTTTTACAGGCATGACACATAAACGTGTAAAAAACAAGGTGTGGCATGTAAGATAAGGTGTGAGGAGGCTCCGACTCCCTCATCCCAGTCTGGGCCAGATGAGCGAGGCTTGAGCAAGAACGTTAACGGACTGAGCTGAGGAGAGTATTTGGGACGTCACTATAACCCCCAGGGCCTTTCTTCCTCTGCAAGTTAAGACCTCTAAATAAATAAATCTTCACACCAAAAGAGATCTCCAATTCAAACTACAATGGTGAAGTCCAATTAGTATAATGAGTATTCCCAGCTCTTGTTCTCACTCACATTGTACAAATTCTTGTTTATACCATGTACACTATTCCTCAGAGAACCCTTGGAGACTGTGCAATGCTTGGTAGTTCTTACTGCCAAAGAGTTTCCAATAGTTATTTTAATGTATTTCACTGCACTTCTGCTCTTCTTCCATTTCCTCTGGCAAGGATCATAGGGCCCCAGCAATGTGCCGCCTGCTGCTCCACCCCTGACCTGCCACTCCCCCACCTTTCCTGGCAAGGGGGCTGTCCTCACATCTGTAAGTTTCACAGGTGTGACTCAGGGACTCTGAATGTGGGATCTCTGGAAGTTCAAAAGAATACTGCCTCTACCCCCTGCCCTTTTCAATCGTTCAGGTAACTGTTAAAATTCTGAGTCACATAATTCTTAAGACCCTCAATTCCCAAAGAGCCACAAATCTCACATATCTGCCCCTTTAGATTCCTTTCACTGAGCCTGTGTTTCTCCTGAGAGTCTTTAGGCAAACTTTCTTTCTGGACTCAGCACACTGATGTAAATCTGAGATCACTCATACCTTTTTCAGAGAATCCTCCAGCTGTGCCTGGACCTCCGTCTTTGTTTGTTTTCTTATGTTTTAACAGAATACCATAGATTAGGTAATTTATAAAGAAATGTGTTTCTTACAGTTCTGAGGCTGGGAAGTCCAATATCCAGGTGCTGGCATCTGCTGAGGGACTTCTTACTGCGTCATAATCTGGCCGAGGGCATCACATGGAGAGAGGGAAAGAGAGCAAGAGCCACCTCAGATCACTCTTCCTCTGCTTCTGGAGCCACCAGTTCCATTGTGGGAGCCCTACCCTGATGACCTCATTGAATCACCTCCCAAAGGCCCCATCTCAAACACCATCAACATATACATTTGGGGATTAAGTTTCCAACATATGAAACGTGGGGGACACAAACCATAGCAACCCCAAAGAATTTTAGATACTGATTTGGTTAGAAGGCATCTGGTTGGAACCAACAGAAAACTCATCTCATCCAGCAGTGGCCTAAAACACAAGGATATTTCCTTTTATTAACAAAAAGCCCCAGAGTGGGCAGGCCCAGGCTTAGCTCACTGGCTGTATCATGACATCAAAGACGCAGGTTCAGTCTTCTCACTTTGCCAGCCTCAGGGTGTTGGGTCTGTTCCCCACCTTGATCATAGAATCACCATAGGAGCTCTGAGCAATGGTTCTTCACATAACAGCACCCATAGTTTGAGCACCCTCTTTCCTCAACATATAGGCAAAAATTATTGACCAAAGTTCCTTCCCTGCCAGCATACTTCACTTACTAGAATGATCACTGGCAGGCAGTGGTTACCACAACTGACTTAGAAAAATTAGTTCCAATCCTACAGGCTGGTCACATTGCCAAGTCTTATCCCTGAATACTGAGATTCTATGAGCAAACTACAAAGGAGAACAGCAAATGGGAGGCAACCACTAGTGTTTGCTACAGTTGCTTTCTCAAGAAGTTATCTAAATACAGCATCATCTAGCATGAATCTAATATTCTACTTAGAGGCCTCATGTCCACGGCTTGCCACAGCTTCTCTGCGGGTGACTAGGGCGGTTACCATGTCCCTCAACTTCCTCCACTGCTCTCCTAGAACATTTCTACCCCTTTAAGTGGAATTTTCTTTAAAAATAGTGTTTTCTAAGATGGCGGCTGAGTAACACCTTCCCTGCAACTGGGCACGGGGAATCTGGGGAGACAAGACTCCAGACATCTCTGGCCGGTGGGATCTGCCTATGATCATCCCTTTCAGGATACAGGGAGCCAGCAAGGGACTTCTGGACCCCAGGAGGAGGACAAAAATAGTGGAAAACTGGCAAGTGGCTGCATGTGTTCAATCGACCTAATCACGCCGGCAACCATGAGTACAAGCAGCACTGAGACTGCAAACTGGAAAGGCCTTACCTGTGAACTGTTTTGGTGTTCTTGGACTTGGCACTCAGTTGAGCTCCCTTGGGG
>CAUYPK010099044.1:0-46948 GCA_963574355.1 Loris lydekkerianus
AGACTTGAGGACAAAGGAGAAGCCAAGGTCTTGTCTTGTCTGGTCCCTTCCCTTCCCTTCCCTTCCCTTCCCTTCCCTTCCCTTCCCTTCCCTTCCCTTCCCTTCCCTTCCCTTCCCTTCCCTTCCCTTCCCTTCCCTTCCCTTCCTTTCCCTTTCCCTTTCCTTTCCTTTCAACAGTCTCACTACGTCATCCTCGGTAGATTGCTATGGTATCACGGCTCACAGCAACCTCAAACTCTTGGACTTAGGAGATTCTCTTGCCTCAGCCTCCCAAGTAGCTGGGACTACAGGCACCCACCACAACACCCGGCTATTTTTTGGTTGTAGTTGCCATTGTTGTTTGGCAGTCCCGGGCTGGGTTCGAACCCGCCAGCTCTGGTGTATGTGGCTGGAGCCCTAACCATTGAGCGACAGGCTCCAAGCTCTGATCAATTTTCTTGATGAAGTAGGTGGCAAGGATTTCTGCTGATACATAGGATTGCATGTGGAGTGTGAGGAGAGTGATAAGGTTTGCAAGTCACAGGAGACTGGGATAATTAATCGATCAGTCAATTAGTTAAATGGTTTGTTGCGTTTCTTCTCTATCAATTCAGTGCCCATCCTGCTTTCACCTCGCTCCAAAACAAAACCTGTGCCTGCTTCCCATTAATGTCTGTAAGTCATAACTCCATTATGATTAGCAGGACATCCAAGGCTTTCCACAGTTCCACTCCAGCGTGTTTTTCAAGCCTGCCTCCTCCTACTTTATCACTTGCCATATGCACTGATGCCTCTATGCCTTTGCCTGGGCTATTCTCCGTGTGTTGCTTTCTTCCTCTTCTCTGATTCAGCAAACTCATCTTTATCCTCCAAGGCTTCTATCCCCCACCCTGGGGCCATGGACTGGTGCCTGCCAGCATCACTGCTTGAGCTCCACCCCCTGCCCCATTGCCTCCCATCCCCCACCTGGTCCATGGAAAAGTTCTCTTCCATGAAACTGGTCTCTAGGACCCATAAAGTCGAAAGGTTGGGGACCACTGCTCCAAGGCACAATTTAAATATCATCTTCTCTCCCTAACCTCTCCAACCTAGGGTAGAATTAATAATTACCTTTTTTCTGTTGCATAACAGTTTTCTTTATTCTTATAGTAAGCAGGAAAAACTACTATTTCAAATACATAGTGACATAAACTGCTTTCATATATATTCTAGAGATGAAATTGATCTTGAGGAGAAAATTGACCTGCTATTTAGGAAAACACATTAATGTGCCTTGTCATTGTGAATGACATACCTAAAGCTGTAATAGTAAAGATAGAAGTTACAGGTTTCTGTGGCACGTATGGAGATCTACTTTATTATAAAAATATTAATTTACTAAGGGTATTCATGTTTTCTTTTTATACTTCTTTATATATGACCTTATGCCTATTCACTCAGAGAGATTCATTGTCTGAATGGACAATGAATTTTCTGAATTTCTGAATTTTCCCTAATTGAGGGAAAATTAGGATTTTTATCACAAAATCACAAAGAGAAACAATATTCCAAAACAGAATATTGACAGCTCTATCAAAGTCACATTCTTGAAAATCAGAAATTGGAAAGAGAAAAGGGGATTTCTGAAATTCTAAAGGGCTTAGTTCTTAGAGCTCCTTACGGAGGTCTCCTTCTAGATTAGGATCAACTCTTTTTACAGGTGGTTGTGCCTTGGCCCCTCCTGTGTTCCTGAGATCTTACAAGCATCAGAACATTCCCTTCTCCTCACTCTGCTACCTCCATATGGTGCTAGAGCCCACAGGATCCTGTGTGGTTGTCTGGACTTGCACACTCATACTCCAGAGCTTCAGGGGGTGCCTTGTTACTAGTTTGCTAAAGATGGTGGATATTTTCCTTTTGCTATTCTGATTGCTGTCTCTGTTTTTGTGGGGGCACTTGGGAAGATTAAAAAACTGCCACCATTATCATCTTCTCTTTGTATTCTCAACATCTGATAAACTGAATATTACTTTAAAAGCTACCATGAAGACAAAAAAAAAAACCTCTCAAATTGACTAAGATTTTTTTCAGAAGTCTTCAAAAATGGTATAGAGTCAAGTTTTTGGCAAATTGGAATATTGATGATTTGCTGAATCAATATATGACTAGTTGGTTGTTTGATGTATTGATTTTTAGCCAGTTGACCTTAAGTGAATTGATTTTCAGAGTGGCCACAGAGAGAGTAAATTGGCCTGGAGCTAAGGGCCATAGCCCCGAACACAGGGGCCCAAAATCAAGAGGCCACAGCAGGAGCTGAGGGATGTGCAGCTAAAGGACAGCCACCTGGGCCAAAGCAGGGAAAGGGGCTCTGTTGCATTTGCCAGGGAGCATCATTCACAAAGTAGACCAGCCACAGAAACTTGAGCAATTGAAGCAAGGGTGGAACTCCTAGGATGTCATTCCCCAAAACAGGGAAGGAGAAGAGGGAGGAGGAGAAACCATGAAAGACTTGGCCTTTCCCAAAAGAGAAATGGATTTTTTTTCAAAAATGTGTCTTTTAAACAGGAAAAGCTGCATCTATTCTTTTAAATGGCCATTTTAGAGATTTCTCTACCATCATTTGGAATTATTGCTTCAGAATATTAAGAGGTCAGTTAAACACTTTTAAAGTTACTTTTCTTTTCACAATTGAGTTTTAGCGTATACATTTTAAACTATTTACAGATACAGAGGAAGAGAGATTTTAGCTTAGAATTTTCATTGTCTTCCCAAGAGATAGAGGTTGGGGCTCTGGAATTTGGGAAAGGCTCCCCTTGGCCTTTAGTGAAGCCATAAGTGGAGACTTCCTGAGGCCCTCACCAGAAGCAGAACCTGGAGCCATGCTTCTTGTACAACCTGCAGAACCATGAGCCAAATAAACTTCTTTTCTTTATAATTTACCCATCCTCAAGTGTTCCTTTATAACAACACAAAACAGACTAAGACATGCAGATAAATATATACACACAAAAAAAATGGTTGGACTGAAAGGTTCAGGACTGAAAAAATTGAAAGGTAAGTCTACCCTCTTGTGGAACCTCTAGGTAGCAACAGGATAGGACTCCAAAACCCTGGCAAACTGGATGATTAAACTGAAATCTCAGAAAAGGAGCAAGTGGCCAACAGGTGGTCTATTAGGAGCAACCAGAGCAACAATGTCCAATAGAAATATAAGGAGCCACATATTTAATTTCAAGTTTTCTAGCAGCCATATTAAAACAAAATAATACAAGATGGGTGAAGTTATTAATATGTATATATTTTAAAACAAATACATTCAAAATATTGTTAATTGAATATTAATATAAACATTGTTCATGAAACTACATATATATATCCAAGTCATCAGATTCCAGTGACCTTGAAGAACCCCTGATAGGATCTTAGGACTTCCCTGGCAACCCAGGTGCCTATACTACTATACTCTGAGAGCTGCTGCTTTAAGGCAGCCCATTTATGTGTGTCTGTGTATGTGTGTGGGGGGGGTGTACTCCTTTTTTAACCAAGTCATCAGATCCCAGTGTAACTGATACTTACAGTTCATCTTATGCTCAATAACCACAGTGGCTGGTGGCTACTGAGTTGGGCATCACAGTCCTAGAGGAAAGGGGTCACGTGATGCTTTTCTCTATGTTCCCAAGACAAGACATAGTGCCCAGGACACAGCAGGTGTTCTATAAATATTTATTTAACGAGTAATTATCTCCTAACACGTACCTCAACTTGTCAGGTTCCTGAGAACATGATAGATACAACTTTACCTCAAGATCAGCATTGTGGACAATTTAGAGTGACTGAATTTGTGTCATTTTCAAAGGAAACTTTAGCCATCTTTCTATTGAGCCTACGTTTGTCCCAGTATTGGAAAGTCTCTCCCTAGAGACACTGGTATTCACTTAACTTACTTTTATTTGTTATTGTCTATTTGTTTATTTAATAAATGTTTATTGGCTCCTATGCTAGTATTTAGAGCAGGCATTCTCAAACTTTTAAACAGGGGGCTAATTCACTGTCCCTCAGACAGTTGGAGGGCCAGACTATAGCTAAAAAAAAAACAAACAACTATGAACAAATTCCTATGCACACTGCACATATCTTATTTTGAAGTAAAAAACAAAACAGGAACAAATACAATTCACACCACTTCATGTGGCCCGCGGGCTGCAGTTTGAGGACGCCTGATTTAGAGGGAGAAGGAAGATTGTGTAATGAAGATTCAATAAACCATGACCCCTTCTCACATCACCCCTTTTCTGTCTAGGAGGGAAGGTAGGTCATACATAAATATTACAAGAAAATAATGGCAAGACATGCTTCTTGCCAGGATGACTTACTTTGCATGTATTTTGGGTTCCCACCCCTAAAAAGCAGTCCTGGAGAAACCACAGAGAGAAAATAATGGGGAACCCCTGGTAAGACCGAGAGGTGTTCTGTGCTAGTGGGTTCGTTGCTGGCTGTGGTTGTGAGAAGGTTCTTGGAGGCCGTCTGCTCTTGCCTCTCCAGGGTTTGTCCTTGGGCAGTCATTACCTGCTTCATGCTGCAAAAAACAGTGACAAGATCCTGATTGCCTGTGTAGCTGCTGAGGGTTGGGAAGAAAATCCAGGCCAAAATTCTACTGGAGTGGGAAAGAGTGAGGGACAGCCAGTCACAATGGACTGCCTACCATAGTTGTCATCTGTCCCCCCAGCTAACAACCTGGAGTTAACTACATTAGGGAGGACAAGCACCTCCCAGTGTTCTTTACCATGAAGTCCTAACTGGAAGTGCCACTCAGTGAGGTGACACCAAAGGGTGGCAATTGTGTTTTTATGTCAGCCTAGGACTCCAGCTGGCCCTTCCTTCTCCTTACACACATGGTACTAACACAGATTGGCTCTCACGGGTCATAATAATAAGACCTTTAGGTCATGGGGGGAGGAGGAAAAGCAGAAAGAGGGAAGGAGGGAGGGGGTGGGGCCTTGGTGTGTGCCACACTTTCTGGGGGCAAGACATGATTGCAAGAGGGACTTTACCTAACAATTGCAATCAGTGTAACTGGCTTATTGTACCCTCAATGAATCCCCAACAATTAAAAAAAAAAAAAAACAAGAAAACAACAAGACCTTTAGGAAGTGCCACCACAGCAAATGGGACCATAGATGTCCTTAAAAGAAGCATCAGAAAATATAGACCATCCATTTAAAATGAGCATAAAGGGCCAGCCGTAGTGGCTCACGACTCTAATTTCAGCACTTTGGGAGACCAAGGCAAGTGGATCACTTGAGCTCAGGAGTTCTGGACCAGCCTGACCAAGGTGAGATCCTGTCTCTAAAAACAGGCATTGTAGCTGGTGCCTGTCATCCCAGCTACTTGGAAGGCTGAGGCAAGAAGATCGTTTGAGGTGGCTGTGAGCTATGACACACTACTGGGGGCAAGAAAGTGAGACTCTGTCCCCAAAAACAAATAAATAAAGCATAAAAATACATTTATAAAAGAGAAACTATTAAAATACTAAAAAGTAGTGGCTCACACCTGTAATCCTAGCACTTGGGAGGCCGAGGCTGGTGGATTGCCTGAGCTCACAGGTTTGGGACCAGCCTGAGCCAGAGTGAGACCCTGTCTCCAAAAAATAGCTGGGTGTTGTGGTGGGCGCCTGTAGTCCCAGCTACTTGGGAGGCTGAGGCAAGAGGATCACTTGAACCAAAGAGTTTGAGGTTGCTGTGAGCTGTGATGCCACAGTCCTTTACCATGGGTGGCCAAGTGAGACTCTGTCTCAAAAAAAGAAAAAATACTAAAAAGTAGGAAATATAGAAGAAACTATATAGAGGTTCTAGGTATGAAAAAATGTAACAGTTGAAATGAAAACCACTTTAATGGTGGTTTAATTGGTAAATTGGAGGACCACACTGAAGAACAGTCACAGAATGAAAGATGAAAGAATAAAAAAAATTAAAAATAGGGAAGAAAAAGCAAGACAGATGGAAGAGAGAATTGCCAAAATATGTATACCACGAGTTCCATAATGAGAAAAAAAATAGGGAAGACAAAATAGTTAAAGAAATAAAAGACGAGTACATTGGATACTTTTTCTTCCATTCTTTTTTTTTTTTTTTATGAAACTAGTGTATGATGCCCCATGATCACATTAATGTACACAGCTATGAGTTAATAAAGAAAAAAAAAAAAGAAAAAAAAGATGAATTTCCAGAATTTGAAGATAGAGATGACCCATAATGTCTTACAGCAAGACAAGAGGAAACCAACTTTAGACACAACATAGCAAAAATGTTGAATGTAAAAGGTAATGAGAAAATTTTAATAGGTTCCAGCATAAAAGGCTGATAAATTTTCTAATTGTGACACTGGATTTGAAAACTGGGATGATATTATTTAAAATATTGAAGAAAAAACGTAAAACTTATAATTAAATATACAACTAAAATTTATTCAATAGTAATAGCATAGGCTCAGCGCCCATAGCACAGTGGTTACAGCGCCAGCCACATTCACCAAGGCTGGAGGGTTCGAACCCAGCCTGAGCCAGCTCAAACAACAATGGCAACTGCAACAAAAAAATAGCTGGGCCTTGTGGCGGGCACCTGTAGTCCCAGCTGCTAGGGAGGCTGAGGCAGGAAAATCGCTCGAGCCCAAGAGTTGGAGGTTGCTGTGAGCTGTGATACCATAACACTCTACCCAGGGCAACATACTGAGACTCTGTCTCAAAAAAAAAAAAGTAATAATATAATAACAATATTCTCAGCTGGTGCAGTGGCGAACACCTGTGATCTCAGCTATTTGAGCAGCTGAAGTGGGAGGATAGTTTTATCCAGGAATTCAAGACCAGCTTGGACAACATCATTAGAGCCCCATGACTTAAAAAACAAATAAACAAATTCTCAAGTGTGCAAGGCTTTAGAAGATTTGCCATACAAATACTCACATTTAAAACAAACTTTTTTAAAGTTTGTTTTTAAAACAAACACCCATACAAACTTTCTAATTAGAGAGAAAATTTGGGAGGTGTCAAAAGGTATGGGAAGTAATGTCGACCAAATACTTTGGTGAAGGAGAGAGAAATTATATGAATGGATTTGAAAGCATGCTAAAGTTCTTATTCTGTTGGAGGGAAGATAAGAAGGTATAAATTACACTTAACAAAAAAGACAATGAAAATAAGTTGAAAAAACAGAAATACTGACATAAATAAGGTATTAGAAACAAGTCCAAAAACATTAATACCCACAGTAAACACAACTGGAATGGGGGTTAAGACAGTGCCATGTGCTCCCCAAACCACTGCAACTGCCTGAACACACTACTAAAGTATATTTTTCTGGGGCCCCCTGCCTCTGGGTGGAGTCATTGTTTAGTTCTTGACAATGAAATGTGAGCAGAGGTGGCAGCTAGTTTCTGGTCCAAGGCCATATGGACAGCTGTGCCTTCCCTGGGATCGCTTTCCCACCAGCAAAGCTGGAATTGAAATTCTTTGCTATAGTGGAGATGCAAAATGAAAGAAGCTAGCCTGGGTTCATGAGGAACTTTTTATTTGTTTTTTGTTTATTTATTTATTTTTTTGAGAGAGAGAGCCTCATTTTGTCACCTTTGGTAGAGTGCCGTGACGTCTTAGCTCACAGCAACCTCAAACTCCTGGGCTTAAGTGATTGATTCTCTTGCCTCAGCCTCCCAAGTAGCTGGGACTACAGGCGCCCGCCACAATGCTGGCTATTTCATGAGGAACTTTTTAGAGGAGAGCCACAGAATGTCCAACCCACCTTGAACTGCACATGGGTAAAAAAACAAACCTGTTTTGTTAAAACCACTGAGGCTTCAGTGGTTTTTGCAGAAAAAAGTTTGCTCACTTTGACTAATACGCCTACCTGGACTGAACTGCCCCTTGGAAGACAGAAGTTGACAGATTGAATCAAAGCAAAATCTATCCTTATGACAGTTACAAGGGTTATGCCTGAAGTACACAAAAAGAGTAAAAACAAAAGCAAACTAATACCCAGAGATAGTTGTGGGGCTTCTTAACATCAGACAAGACAGACTTCAAGATAGAGACTATCAGAACATCAATAGTACAAGGGTCATGCCTATAATCCCAGCTGCTTGGAAGACTAAGCAGACTAAGATGGGAGGATCGCTTAAGGCTGGGAGTCCGAAACCACCCATACAAACTGGGCACATAGTGTGACTCTTTGACAAAAAAAAAAAAAAAGACTGTCAGAACAAATTGGAAAAAAGCTCAATTCACCGCGACTGTAATAATTCCAAGAAATAAGCAGCTAGTAACCTAAATGTGTAGAGGCAAAAATTGATCTAAAAAATAGAAACAAATTGAAAAACCTACCATCATTGTAGAGGTTTAAATATGCCACTCTTTATTACTTATACAGGTCACCCCCAAATAAGGAAAGATATAATAGATTAAAATGACAAAATCAGCATGCTTGGTCTAATGAACACACACATGTATAACATTCTGCATCTATTTCATTAGCACACACATCAACATTTACAAAAATGGAGCCCACTCCAAGTCATAAAGTAAGACTCAATAAACTTCAAAGAATGACAAGCTTCTTGGATTAGCATGGAATTAAATTTTAATAACAAAGACATACATTTTAAAAATCTCCAAATATTTTGAAATAAAATAGACTTGACCCAAATTTAGTAAACAAAGAAGCAGCATTCTTTATCATGAGTGTATCCACCAAGGAATAACTTTTCCATCCTACTGCCCCATCCTCCCATGACCAGACATCCCACCCCATCTTAGAAGAGATAAAGGCAGTGAGGGACCTAACCAGGGCAGGATCACAGCAGTGAAGAGATGGTTCATTCACGCACAGACAATCTGCTGAGCATCCAGTTCAGGGGTCCTCAAACTTTTTAAACAGGGGACCAGTTCACTGTCCCTCAGACTGTTGGAGGGCTGGACTATAGTTAAAAAAAAAAAAAAAAGTATGAACAAATTCCTATGCACACTGCACATATCTTATTTTGAAGTAAACAAACAAAACAGGAACAAATACAATCACACCGCCGCATGTGGCCCGCGGGCCGTAGTTTGAGGATCCCTGTATGCTGGGGGATGGAAACAAAAAGAACTGAGATTAGGCCTCCCATAAACTGTGCCACCTAAATCCATTACTAGCTGTAATTTTGTTAATTTGAAATCGGCTCCCCTCGGTATAGGAATCCGTTATCCATTGAGAGCATCACAGCAGTTTTTACCAGAAGACAGTCTCTGGGCTGCCCAAGCATTACCTAGGGAGCATGCAGAAAGCACAGGTTCCCTGGTCCTCCCTACCTTGGAAAAGCTAATCTAGCTCATTAGGTCAAGATGGAACCCAGGTATATGTATTTGTATTAGTTTTCAATACTTTTTATTTATTCTACTAAATATACTTATTTTATATAAAACAGTGAACAGACCCAAGTAAATTCTCTAATAGTTTGTTGAGATAAAATATAGCAGATTTCACTGCCCAACTGCAAAAATAAATACAATCCAGTCGAGAGAATGGCCTAGATGGAGTAACAGCCTCCACATATTATTTTATTAAAATTTAACATTTATATTTCAAGGCACATCAAAACCTTTTTGAGAAAGAGATATGTAAGCTCATCAATATGTTGGTTAATTATATACATAAATCATTTCATGAAGTGAGACAAGCCATTGTTTTGAATGGAATTAGTAGTCACAGACTGAAGAAATATGATTTGAACCCAAATACCTTGCCCAAAATTACAAATATCTTTATTAACTGTACTGCTAATGTTTTTGTCTACTATTTTGGATGGGGGAAAGTTTATCTTAAATAAACTGAAATTTGTGCCACCTGGATCACAAAATCTTGCCACTATTAAGGAAATTGTTTGACTCTAACAACTCTTTATCTAATGAAAATGAAGCACACACCTAATTCAGCATGGAATTTTAGATTACACGTGGATGCTTTATGTACAAAGATGAAAGACATTAATACCGCAGAACTGACCAGCTTTTTCAGGTACATAAATCATTCCCTGAGAAGTACAATAATCCCCAATATCATTAAGGATAAAGACTTAGGGCAGAGCAAGGACTGTCTACTCCCAGAGCAACACTACTGAACATCAATTTACAGCCAGGCAGCCCCAAATAACTGGCACTTTTGTTTTTTTGAGACAGAGCCTCAAGCTGTCGCCCTGGGTAGAGTGGCATGGCAACATAGTTCACGGCAACCTCCAACTCCTGGGTTTAAGCAATTCTCTTGCTTTGGCCTCCCAAGTAGCTGGGACTACAGGCTCCCGCCACAATGCCCGGCTATTTTTTGCTTGTAGTTGTCATTGCTGTTTGGCAGGTCCGGGCTGATTCAAACCCGCCAGTGACTGGCACCTTAGCCTCTTGAGCTACAGGCACTGAGCCATAACTGGCACTTTTTAATCATAGTCTGCGCCAGAGAACAAAGAGGTTGACATGACTCTAGGCATGACAGTGCTGCAGTCTGAGGTCACCTGGGAAGAGCTGACAAGAAGAGAGTGGTTACCACAGAGGGAAGGGGCCAAAGACCTTCATGGAGAAGGCCTAGATGGGCACAAAAGAAAACACCCAAAAGGGGCCTGAAAGGATGGGAGGCAGCTCTCATGAGGGGCACTGCCAGCTCCCCTCAACTCTTCTCTCTGGGTCCTCTTCCCTTCTACACTGCACCTCACTGCCACACGGTCAGTTCTTTGAAAGACCCAAGACACTGAAGGGGAATTGGAGTAACCGCAGGTGATACAAAGACAATGGGGACCCCTGTGCAAGGTCACACCAGCCCCATTCCTGGAGTATGTATTTTTAACAAACTCCCCAGGTGATTCTTGTTTGGAATAATTTCCTGGTAATAGACCTGTTAATTTCCTAGATCCCTTCCAAGGGGAAAATCACTTATTTCATGTTTTTTGATAAATGGCCTTTAGATATCGGGTAAGCCTTCTCTTTCCTGAGACAGACAGTTACCTTTTTATCTTTTAAAAATTGAATTAAATTCTTCTAGTGTTTGCTACTGGCTGAGCCCAACCACAAGCCAAAGGCAAGGGTGCTGCAGGCCACACGGGCCTGAGGACACCACAATGGAGAGGACCAGCTCTTCTGCCCCCCTCACACTCTCCTTTAAACTAAACATCTTCAATTATATGGGGTTTTTTACACAAAGAAATAAAATAATATTTTTGAAAGTGATTTAAAGTTTTAAGAGGTTTTTCTATTCAAGTGTGCATCCAATGTTTTCCTTTCAAAGTTTCTTGATAACATTTATTTTGTTTTCTAACTTCGGATTTGTCTGAAGAAACTTATAGGAAAGTTGGATTCCCTACATCACAAATCAAGACAGAGAGGATTTGTCTGAGTTCAGCTGTGTGGTGCTCTGATGGCCTTTCTCTCCCTTCAGGGGGTTCCTTCTTGGAGCATGTACTAATGGTTGATCAAGCCCCTCCATTCTCCAAAGCAGAAGCTCCTTTGACTTTCCTCTGACATTCACCTCCAGGGTGCTCGTGGGCCTGGTGAGCTCTTCCTTCTCACCCAAGCTCTTTCCTTCTTTACCTAGCAACAAGGCATTAACTCAGAGAATGTCTCTGATTGGCTGAAGGATCTTCATCCTAGAATCTGTTTTCTTCTTCTTTGTCCTTGTCCCTTTACTCCCCACATGGACGGACTGAGACTTATTTGCTTAAAGCACCAGAGGGCAATGGTCCTCCCAGCAGAGCTGGTCCTGGGACTCCACACCCTGGTGACTCTCCTGAGCCCCCAGGAAGCAGGGGCCATCAAGGGTGAGTGCTGAGGGTCATGGGGGCAGCAGAGATCTAGGGAGCTGCCTAGATCTCTACTCCTGTGAGGGGGACGACAATACATGATGCTTATTACTCTCCCTCCCTGGATAGGGGGTCACTTCCTTCACCCAGAGACCCCTAAATGCCCTCATCTCTATCACATCTGTCCTGGACCTAAATATAAGGGCAGTTCATTCCAGCCAGCGTCTCCTTCAGCCTTTGTTCATGTTCACATTTCTCCCCATTCCTCACTCCTTTCTGGGACCCAAATCCCCATCTCACCTGTGCCCACTGTTGCCGACCAAGGGGTCTGTCTGCCTGTCATCTAAGCAGAGAAGCAGATGAGAGATCAACAGTTTCACTCTTACAGAAAAGTCATCAGTTCCGGTGAGCAGCAGGGATATCTCCCCCAAACTGCTCTGCCCTCCTCTTTCTCTGTTACTTTCTATTCTCACAGTAAAAGTAAACATCAGCAATGTTATTACTCACCATAGTACAGGTCAGATTCCCCCTCATAGGCTGCAAGGCTACCCAGTATTTTCAAATCTTAAAGTGGTTATATCTTCAAAGCATTTTTACTCAAGACTAATTTATAGTTAGTCAACATTTCACTGGGTGCACAGAGTGCCCTAGGTCCTTGACCGGTACCAGAGTCCATTTCCCCACTTTATCATGACAGTAGGCCTTGGAAGTGAATAAAGAATCTCCAGATGTCAGGAGATAGGCTCATCCGGCCTTGTTAGGGCCTGACCAGAGCACCCTGCATGAAATGGCCATTCAGGTGAACAGTGGCTGGTAACACTGGCACCCTGATTTCTTTACCACTTCCTGGCCTAGAATGTGTCTGTTCAAGTCCAGCTCTGCTGCAGTATTTATGACCATGCTGGTGAGTTGTGGTTGACTGTTTTCCTGTCTTTGTTCTGCTCTAGACATGAGCCCCTGGTGTGCAGGTCATCTTTATACCATGAGAGACTGGTACAGTGCCAGGCTGTAGTGACTGGTGAAAAAATAAATTCACAGAAAATTCTACAGGAATCTTACTAATTAAAATCTAACCCTTAAGTTCCAGAAAACGGAGCCTCAGTTTTAGAAAAGACATGTTCAATTGTAATGTTCTGAGATGGAAGAGTTGGGACATGACCTTCTGACTTCTTGTCCTCCTTGTAATGTCATGGGCAGCCTTTTTCTCTCTCCAGGGTCTCTGGGTCACAGATCTTCTTAGTGCTGCCTGTCATGGCCTTTCCCCCCTCACATGCACCTGCACTGCATCCCAGCTCCACCATGTTCCTGGCCTCAATCACTTCCTCCTCATCTCACCCAATAAGCCACCACCTCACACACAGGGCCTGATAACACAGCCTGAGCAGGTGACCACAGCCAAGATTTAACTTCTGGAGTCCTGAGCTTGATTTTCAGCAGCCGCTTCTCTTCCCAGCCTGGTGTGGCAGCCTGAGCCTGTGTCTCCATGCTGTGCCGCGCATGGCTGTGCTTTTTCCTGTCCATGTTCTCCCTTCCACTCTGCAAGGGCCAACTCAGTGTCAGAACAGAACTCTGTCCCCACACAGAACACAAGATGCAGCCCAGGCTCAGAGACTCAACATGTCACCTATCATGGTTGACACTGATACATTTTCTTCTCTCTCCCTGACTCTGAACTCACCCAATACAGCCGACCACGTGGGCTCATATGGACCAGCCTTCTACCAGTCTCATGGTGCTTCTGGCCAGTTCACTCATGAATTTGATGGGGAACAGCTGTTCTCTGTGGACCTGAAGGAAAGGGAGGCTGTGTGGCGTCTGCCTGAATTTGGCGACTTTGCCCACTTTGACCCACAGGGAGGGCTGGCCAGCATCGCCATGATCAGAGCACACCTGGACATCCTGGTGGAACGCTCCAACCGCACCAGGGCCACCAACGGTACCTGGCCTTCCCTCGGTCTGCCTGGTCAGGCAGGGGGCACCCAGAGAAGCTTCTTCCAGCCTCCCAGGCACATGTTCATGTGTGGCCTTCTAGATACTTAAGTGCAGCCTTTTGACTGAATCCAAATTTTGTAGAATAAAACCTTTCGTTAAAAGGAAGGATTTAGGGTGGCACCTGTGGCTCAAAGGAGTAGGGCACCGGCCCCATATGCCGGAGGTGGTGGGTTCAAACCTAGCCCTGGCCAAAAATTGCAAAAAAAAAAAAAAAAAAAAGGAAAGATTTATTAAAATAATTTGTTCTGTAAAATTTGGATTTAGCCTTAAGGCTCTGGGTTCCCCATCCTGCTAGGTCTTCCTGGGCCCTCAGCACCTGCTTCTTTCTTGAGGAAGCAGCTCCCACCCGGGGCCAATGAGATATTGGAACTCCTGGTGCCCCAGTTCTGTTTCCCTCCTCTCCCGCCCCTGTGGTTACCCTTCCAGGTCCCCTCCCAGAGCCTTCCCACAGATGCCTGGGTCAGAGGAACTGTCCTTTAGTCCCAGTCCTAGCAAGGCCAGGGACTCAGGGCCTCGTTCCTCCTAGTGCCTCCAAGGGTGACCGTGCTCCCCAAGTCTCGAGTGGAGCTGGGCCAGCCCAACATCCTCATCTGCATTGTGGACAACATCTTCCCACCTGTGATCAATGTCACCTGGCTGTGCAATGGTCAAACAGTCACCGAGGGAGCGGCCCAGACCAGCTTCTATTCCCAGCCTGACCATTTGTTCCGCAAGTTCCACTACCTGGCCTTTGTGCCCACGGCCAAGGACGTCTATGACTGCCGGGTGGAGCACTGGGGCCTCGACATGCCGCTCCTCAGGCACTGGGGTACGGAGCCTTCCCTAGTCCCCTCCTGGACCCTTCTCCTTTTACTCTAGAACCCTTATTTTTACCCCCGTACCCACCCCTTTTTTCTCTCCCAGAGCCCCAGGTGCCTACCCCGCCGCCAGATACCACAGAAACGCTGCTCTGTGCCCTGGGCCTGGCCATGGGCCTGGTAGGCTTCCTTGTGGGCGCCATCCTCATCATCAAAGGCACATGCCGGTCCAGTGCTCCCAGGTGCAGAGGCCCCAGGAGTCTGGGAGGTGGGGTAGGAGAGTGGACTACTCTGAGCAGGATCAGGGTGGAAGAGCAGAGATTCTCTGGGGAGAAGAGGGGCCAGTGAAGGGCCATATAGACAGCAGTGGGCAGGGAAGAGAAAAGTGGGGGGAGGGGAAGGGTGTAAGGTTTGGGGGAGGTGGGCACTTGGGGATAATAGGATCCTGGAATCGTGAGCTTGAACAACCTTGGCTATGTGGTTTTTGCTACTTTAGGCAATGACCTCTCTGAGAGAAGCGGATTGTGGGAGACACCCTACGGATCTGGCAGGTTTCCGACAGCCCTTGCATGCTCACTGCTGCGTCTGCTGGTGCATTCCCACTGTGCTGACCTTGAAACGATCCACCTCCGTCCTACAGGTCCCCTCCTCTTTGGCCATAGTGCTCATGGCAGGACTTGTGAGACACCACCCAGTTTCCCTTCCCCGTCAAAACACTTTCTCTCTCCCCTCCCCCAAAAATTCTAGCTAGCAGCCCTGAATTCTTTAAAGTGTTTACATTGTATCATTTTGCCAGGTCTTGGCCAGTTCTGCTAGAGTGTTAAGTGATGTAGAAGGGACCCTGGGTGGTGACCACTGAGCATGACCTCATGGTGCTGGGGATGGCAGCTGTGCTCAAGCTGTCCAGCTGTGTCTTGCTCCACTTGGCTCGTTGTGTGTTACTTTGTGAATGTGCCACTTCATATGGGCTTCATGAACTGTAGCCCTTGGATTCAGATTAGCTCTGAAAGGGATGCAGAGTGTCCTGTTCCTTGTAATTCACCCAACCAAGGACATCTCTGGACACTGGGAGAGGGGAGGCTCATGGGATTCTACTCCTATCTGGACTCACGCTGTGTGAAGAGGCCATTATCTAACAATGATGTCATCTCCTTTGTCTACATTCCTTAGAGTCCCATGCGAGACAGAGAGGTCCAAGGCTGAGACAAGATAGCTACTTCCCTTGGTGGGTCAATCAGAGCAGGCGGGAGGCTAGCAGAGTCGATCAGCCAGGCATGTGGGAGGAGAGGAGGTCTAAGGGAGATCCACCAGAACACTGTAAATATGTGGCCTGGAGGACTTTAGTTTACTATGAACAAAATTTAAAACTTGCAAAGAGATAAGGAACTAGACATTTGTCAAGTACCAAATGAGCGGTACAGATGAGTGGTTTTCAAATCATAACATACATAAGACTCACTGGGAGACTTTTAAAAGTACAAGCATCGCTCAGACCTATTGAATTAGAATCTCAGGGACCACAGAGGCTGCCACAGAGAGCCTGTACTTTTTAACATGCTCCCAATGACTCTGATGTGGCCATTGTGGACCTAGGCTATGGTCTGGTAACTGGGCCCCACTGGCTTGGACTGGTGCTGTTGAAGGTCTTTGGAGGGAGGGATCCTTGAGCTGGACCAGGAAGGCTTTCTGGAGAACCTAGGTCTGTTGGGGCACTAAAGTTGATCAAGACACAAGTAAGCAGGAGCAAGGTGGGATTTTGAATTGTAAGCATTTGGTCCTGGAAAAGAAAGAAATCAAAAATTTATGGGAACGTAGTAGACGTCCCAAGAAAGAATAAATTGGGAGAAATCAATGACCAGAAGACTCTGATGGAAGTGGGGAGGATCGTCTTAGGCAAGGATTTTGTTTGCCAGTGACGAAAACTCTCTTAAAATGATCACATGCAAAGAAGAGGATATTAACAGTAGAGACGCAAGAGTGGTGCACAGATGGGTTTTAGGTAGGATTCACGGGAACAGAGCTCGGAACTGAAAAGGCCAGGGGACCTGGAGCTGCCCCTCTGGCGTGCTCTCTGGGCTATATGGTCTGTGTCCCCAGATCCCTCTGCATGTTGGTTATATTCTTTTTCTCTGTGAATTGACTGTCCTTTTCAGTGAGCATGCTCACCCTACAGCTCCTGAGTGTGTATCAACTCAGCTGTCACCCCACACAGAGACTGTGTCTCCTGGTCACAACTTTAAATTCTTAGAAAAAATAAGTGATCAGCCATACTTAGGGCAGAAGTCCATTCCGGCCTATGAACCTAGAGCAAGGGGACAAGGAAACCACAAATTTCCTCCTAGTAAAAACATGGCTGCTGAGCACCCACCTCTGGGGTGAGGGGTCGGGTTGTTCTCAGAGAAAGAATTATACATTTTTTCTCAAAAGACACCCCAAGATATGTCTGTTCCCAACATGCCCTGATCTTTGCTGATATTTTGCTTAAAGTTTACTTGATGTATTACTGGAAAGGCATTCCTGTGATCTCTGTCCTAAGGTTTAATAAAGTCATTAAAATGGTCTCTTCTTTTGACCAAAGGAAATGTGCTTTTTTTCACTATGCATATATTACCCAGAAGTCACTAGAACTTCTAGGACAATTCCAAATCTTTTCTATTTATGTATCTTCCTGTAGACTCACATTTTTTTTTCCTTCTAATCTCAAGGTAGTCTTTTTTTTTGACACAGAATCTCAAGCTGTCACCCTGGGTAGAATGCCATGTGTCACAGCTCACAGCAACCTCAAACTCTTGGGCTTACGTGATTCTCTTGCCTCAGCCTCCCAGTAGCTGGGACTACAGGCACCCACCACAACGCCTGGCTACTTTTTGCTTGTAATTGTCATTGTTGTTTGGCAGGCCCTGGGCTGGATTCGAACCCACCAGCTCTGGTGTATGTGGCTGGCGTTCTAGATGCTGAGCCAGTAGTCTTTTATTTTTAAAAATTTCCCTCCTGCATTCTTTATCTGACTCCCTTTAGTGCCTTTTAGAATAGATGTACAGGCTGGGCATGGTGGCTGATGCCTGTAATCCCAGCATTTTGGGAGGCTGAGGTGGGAGGATCACTTGAGACCAGCCTGGGCAATGCAGTGAGCCTGTCTCTAGAAAAAAATATTGAAAAAATTATCCAGGCATGGTGGCACTTGGCTCATTTGGGAGGCTGAGGCAGGAGGATCGCTTAAACCCAGGAGTTCAAGGCTGCATTGAGTTATGATGATGCCACTGCAGATGTTCATTCACCACCTTCTCTTCCTTACATTCAAACTCTCCCTCTTGCAGGCCCTTCCTTAAGAAGTCATCTCTCCCACATACTGTAGCAAGAACACAAAATTCCCTCTGTGTCTCCTAACCCAGCCCTTCGTCTCCCACAAGCTCCTTGCAGTGGTGTTCTCTGAAGGAGTGTCCTGCGTGGGCTGCCTCAGATCATCCCCTCTTCCCATTCACTCTCTTTCCATTGTAATTTTTAACAAAATTACTGAAAGAGTCAAATAGTTCAACAAGATTTGCAACAGAAATCCTAGCCTCCAGCCCCTCTCTTACCATGTCCTCACCCTCACCGGCAATAATTTTCACCTGTTTTAAGAGAGTCTGTTGGTGTTGACCTCTTGTCTCTAAATAACATGTTTGTGTTGCTACATCTAGATTTTTTCAGTTTTAGGCTTTATCTCTGTACTTTGTACAATGGAAAAGGAGGATTTCTAAGATTTTCATCCTCAAAAAAAAAAAAAAAAGTACCCCTTTTACACATCCTTCCTTCCTTTTGTATAGCTGTATTGTAACGCCAGCTGGGTTCAGGGTTTATGTCATAAAGGCAAACTGTAGAGTGAACCAAATTTGCTCTTCCTCTCCTAGATGACTTTTAGTTTTCCTTGGAGTTAGTGATTGTCCTGTTTTTCTTTTGCTTGGTTTTATTTGTACCTATCATTAACGAATCACAAATTCCTCACAGTACAATCAGATACATCAGGCATTCTCTCAACTTTATGATCAGATAAAACACTCCCAGAAACTTCTGTTTGCTCCAGACTTAACTAGTTGCCCTTGATGACACGACCATCATCCTGGGATCACCTTTCATGATGCTTGTCAGGATTTGCTTGTCCTCGGTGTTGGGTCTTGTTTCTTGTGTGCAGTATTTGCCCTTTGGTGGGGCAATCCTCTTTTAGCTTCCTGAGAAAGAGTGCATACGAGACAAACTTTTTCTGCTCTGCATGTCATAAAATATACTTCTTTACTCTTACATTTGAATGACAGCTTGTATGGATATAAAATTCAAGGTTGGAATAATTTCCATCAGAACTTGTAAAGAATTTCTCCATATTTCCTTAGTTTCCAGTGTTGATAAGCCAAAAGATATTCAGAGTCATGAAACTTCATCTGCGATCTGTTTTTCTTCTCTGGAAGCTTGTAGAATATTTTCTTTTCCCCTTCATCCTGCTTTAAATTCTTACAGGTGCTCCATTACCTACAGGATGAAGCTCCTTCTCAAACTGTCCCTGGATGTTCCATTTTAGCCTTATTTCGAATAGCTCTGCTTGAAAAATAGTCAATACCAAATCATGGGAAACTCCTGGCATATATTTACCCTCCCTGCCTTTGGACAAGCTGTTCTCTGTGCTGGGCCTGACTTCCTCTGCCAACCAATCAAAATTCTACCTGTTCTTCCATGGTCCAGATTGAATGTCACTTTTTCTGCAAAACCTTCCTGATCCCAAACCCATCATGCTGCCCATTCTCCTACTGCGGTACATGTCACGTTATGCCATGAGGCGGAGTTAACAATGTACAAGCCTGCCTTTGCACTAACTGCTCTTCTAGGACAAGGGAAGTCTATGTCTTATATTCCCAATACCCATCGCATGGCCAGGAACATAATGGGCATGAAAACACTTGTAGGATTCTATTTAATTCAATTTTGTTTGCTTCAAATCCAGTCTGCTCCCATTGCTCTTCAGCTGGTTTTAATAACATTGGCTACTGTTTACTGAACACATGCAATGCTCCAGGCCTTGGGGTAAATGTTTTCATGTATAGTAGATTTGAATTTTGTTCACAATAATCAAGAAAATAGTGCACAGAGTGCAAAAAATACTACATTTCCCTAAATAATCTTAAATCCAATTCAAAATCTACTTTTCACCCTGTCATGAGGCTTGTTTTAAATTCAATCTCAGTCATTTTAGGGGCTCCTCTTTCACAGTTGTTCCAAGGGTCTGTGCCCTGATGCAGCACAGAGGCCTTGGTGAAGCCCCTTCTGTCTGACTGCATCTGTCCAAACTAGTCACTCCAGCATGTCTGGGTCTAAACTTGTATGGTCCTTTCCAGCGGCAGTTCTTCAGCTTCTGTACCACTAGGGGCAGGCGAATCTTTGGTGAGGAGGGATCCCTAGTGGCTGAGAGGGAGACTGCAGAGATGCGCCACACAGCCACCTTCCCCTCCCTCAGAGGCCCCCAGCTGCTTTGGCCCCTGCCAGGGAACAGGGCTTTCTTAGGACCCACAGCCTGCTCTGCTCTCTTCCATGTGGGAGAAGCCCCTCTGCCTTGCCTTACTGCCTCTTCCAGGCATTTCCCTCACTCTCTCCTGGTACAATGTCTGGGATACCTGGAATAATAAATATCACGTGAACTTCAGGCTTCGGGAAACTCAAAGCCAGAAGAAGGGCCTTTTGGACGACGTCTAATATTACCTTGTATTACAAACCTAAATACAAGGAAAGAAAAAGAAAAGTATTATTCTGACACAATGTCTTATTTCATTTCTTGCAACCAATTTTCAAGTTAAATATAATGATCCTGTTTTACTAAGGAGGAAACTAGGATTCGAGTTATCTAACTTGCCCAAGGTCTAAAGCCAGAAGGTCTGTAGGACGCTAGAGACATGGCATCAGCTCTGCTCATCAACGGATGGAGAGCAGCCTGCAAGGCACAAGGCAGGATGAACAGGGTCAGACCTCAGCAGTACCAGGAAATGTACATGAGAAAGTTTCACTCTCTTGGGATCTAACTTCTAGAAGTTGAAGCTTCAGCAAGAGCAGACAGCAGAAAATGAGACAAGGCTGAAGAGTGACCAGGTTTTTACAATTACAGGAGAGGTTTTACTTCTCCCACCTGTATCATTCATGTCACTGCCCCTGTTCAGTCTTACTTTCTTACTTAAAATACAGTGTGAATTCCTCCCTGGCTAAGTAGGCTCTGTATGGTCGGGCACTACATCCCTCTCCCGCTTCATCTCCCTTCACTCTTCTCTTTCCAGTGAGCGACAGCCTAACGACCTTCCCCTGGACTCTTCCTGCCCAAGATCTTAACACTGATGCCTCCAATGCACCGTCTACTCACAACTCATGTGATCCCAATTCAGAGAACTTCCCTGTCCACCTTGGCCAGATAAACCACCCCTCTCCTGTCCCTCTCTGTCATGTCCCCGTGTTTGTCTGTTAATGAGATCCCTTTTCTAAGGCTTCCCTTTCTCCTTTGCTCCTGGAAAGCTGTCCAGGAAAGTGCTCCTGTAGAGGAGATTTACTTTCTGCCCCCTACTCTTTGTTTGTTTTGTTTAAACATTTTATTTCTTTATAAGGCACAAATTATCCTTCCAAAATATGTATTTATTTATTTTATTAAGTCATATATTCGTAGATCATACATTTATGCCTATGTGGGATTCAATGTCTTGATTATTTGTACAAATTGGAGTGCTTACATCCTACTAATTAACACAGCTTTCACCTCATTTACTTAATCACAGTGTTAAGACATTTGTGTTCTATACCTGATAGAATTGACTTGTACCCTTGCAATATGGTCCATGGGTGTGGTCCCACCATTAACCCTCCCTCTATTGAACCACCCTCCTCCCGTCTCATCCCCTCCCCCCTACTCTTCTCACTGAAGATTGGGACATCGCTACCGGTGTTTTGTGGTATGGACTTGTGGTTGGACTCCACCTTGTGGTTGGACTCCACCTCACGTGAAAGCCCCAGGTCTGGGTAAGCCCAGGTCTCACAAGAAGGAGCCTCCCTGGCACTTTGTTCTCTGGAACTTTCTGCTCCCTCCTCCTTCGATCCCCAGCATTACTGTAGAGACCTAGTTAGATTCCCAGCTGCCCTTTATTTCTTCCCTGAGGCTTTCTGTGTATGCATCCACTATAGGGACATGATCTTAACTATAATGCCTGAAACATAGCAGTTACTCAATAAATGTTTACATCAATCAGAATAGCGTGTAGTCATCTTGTTCTCAAATTCCTTCAGAATAAAATGTAGTCACTTTGTTCTCAAATTCCTTGATGACATGTCCAAATAAAGAAAAATAAATCAAAATGTTCCTGCTATTATTAACATTATTGCTTTTCTTAATACTGTTATCTTTTCTCGTGAACCAGCACAAGGAAAGAGAAATAACCTGAGTGGGAATGGTGGGAAATGAAAGAAAAGAAACATAGAAGACATAAAACACACAAGAGACAAAGGCTAGGATGGGGTTGGGCAGGCTGACGAGCTGACGGCTGCAGCCAGCATTGGACTGTGGAAACAGCTTTATTTATATAGTATCTCAACAAGATTGCTAAATGATGTAAATCTTAGCACATGGGGTAAAGATAAACCTTAAAGAGGAAAAACTGTGTGCTTGCAGATAATAAGAAAAGTATGCATGGGCTATGTGACTTCTGGCCGGTGAAAAGAATGTTGCTTAAAAGGAGAAGTGATTGGGGGTCGCTCATTGAGCATCTCCCAGGCTGTGAGGGACCCTGCCACCTCATATCACAGTATATGCTTCACGATCTTTTATTTATTGAACACTTCCAACATGCCAAGCACTAGTGTTTTTTGTGTTTTTTTTTTTTTTTTTTTTGAGACAATAGAGTGCTCTGGAGTCATAGCTCACAGCAACCTCAAACTCTTGGGCTCAAGCAATTCTTTTGCCTCAGCCTCCGAAGTAGTTGGGACTACAGGTGCCTGCCACAACGCCTGGCTATTTTTAGAGACAGGGATCTTGCTCTTGCTGAGGCTGGTCTCGAACCTGTGAACTCAGGCAATCCACCCACCTCGACCCCCCAGAGTGGTAGGATTACAGATGGGAGCCACCATGCACAGCCCCAAGCACTAGGCTTAACCTCCTTACATTTGTCAAATCCAGTAATTTTGAAGCACTATGAAGCACAGTCACTAAGAAGCATACCTGTCATTTGCTAAATTGTTCTATGAAACCGGAGTATTCAGAAGAATTTCTGAGTTAATTAGAAACAAATCAACACAAGTAATATTTTCTTTTAAAACATATATTAATATGTGTAAGGAAATGTCAAACTTATGTATGTATTCTTTATTATATAGTAACCTGCCTCTTAAAAATGATACGTCATTATCTGTAATAGCAAAAGTTGAAAACATATCCAGTAAGAGGGGAATCGTTGAAAAAACTATAATACATGTACACAATGGAGGAACATGGAGTAGTTAAAAAGAATAAGGAAGATCTTTTTGAGCCAATATGGAGGAATCTTAGGATGTTATGAAAAGTGTATGATGCAAAAGAGTGACTAAACTATGTGCTACCTTTGGGGTAAGAAAGGAAGAGACACATACACTGTATTTTCAAAAAGCCACGCTGGAGGGTTAAGCCAGAAATAAATAAAAATGGCTACTTATGGGAAGAAGGAAGAATAGAGGTTAGATCGGAGGCAACAAGGATAAAGTTAAATATTGACCTTGGAAACATATAAATGCTTTACAGTTTGTATAAAAATTTAACAAAAACTCCTAAAATGTAAAACAAATGGAAAGAATGAAAAGAAAAATAATTATTTCAACTGATATTAAAAGGCAGTATATTCTTAGAGGAATAGATGCTAAGGACAAAAAGAACTACCCAAAACCTTGTTTGTAGTTTTATTGTCAAGTAATATTGTATCATTATCTGAAATTATTTTATGTGTAAGATAAAGCAAATCAGTAATTATGTTAATGAAATTAAGAACTAAGATTTTTAATATATAAAAAAGAAGTAAATATAGCTAAATTAAAACATTAAAATAGGACATTTGAATTAGAAATGTCAATTTTAACTAATAATTTACAAATACATATATATATATATCCTCAAAAATGAAAGAGCCTAATGATAGCTCAGAAGCAATGGGCATCCTCAGTGCACAGATTGTGGTTTCTAAGTACCATTTCCCATTCAAAAGAAATAGAACTTCTTGGAGAAGTGACCAGTTCAACATGTGGGTCAGGGAAAACACAAAGCAAACGTGAGTATCTTGCAGCCAATGTGAAGGAGCTCCCATTGGCCAAAGTTGGGACAATTGAAGCATTAAAAAATGACTATAATAGACTTAAATACATTGAATACATAAAAATCCACAAGTCCCTATTAATAGTCAAACACAGACAAAATAAATAAGCAACAATAACAACAGCCATTTCCTATCACCACTGTATGTGATATTCTAATTCCTAACCCAGAAAATTAGTATTTAAAGAGAAGCATATATAATGACATTTCAGACAGAACTATTATTTCATTGATGTGAAAAGCTCTTCCTTCTAGATGAGTGGCAGTGAATAAATGTAGAAAAAATAATAGAATTAGAAAACCAAGAGAACCAGAGAGATGGCAGCATGAGAAGGACTCAGCCTGGCATTGCTGGCTTAAAGATAGAAGGGGGCCATGAGCATTGCTGCTTGGCCGTTGGCTAAGATCAAGCATAGCAAAGTCCATGAGCATGAATTGCGGGCAGCCTCTAGAAGCTGGGAAAGGCAGGGAAATGGATTATCCCCTGGAGCCTCCAGAAGGAACATAGCCCTGCTGACATCTTGGTTTTTTGCCACCATGACTCACTTTGGACTTCTGACACCCAGAACTATGAGATAACAAATGTGTGTTGCTTTAAGCAAAAAAAAAAAAAAAAAAAAAAAAAAAAAGGAGAAAAATATCAGCATTCTGAAAGCCTAATACAATCTTTGATTCAGGGAAGCCCTCATAAATGTTAAAACTGTTCAGAGATGATGGAGAACTGGAGAACCACATCATGCCAAAGTATCATGCCCATAGATCATTTGCTGTTAAACACTTTTATAGAGGAGAGAGCTGTCTACACCTCAGCTTAGTCATCAAACGTAACCTCACCAATAGTGGACAATAAGACAGTAAGCATATGCTTCCTGATGAGATGAAATGTAAAGTTCACAGCATCACCTATGAAGAATTATTGTCAAAAATGTTTAATCTGAATATAAATAAAGCCTTTGTTTCAAAGCTTCTGGTCTATAGAAAATACTTTAGATAAAGGAATAAGTCAAATGAAACCATCTTAAAAAGATGATGTAAAAAAAAATGGGTGAGGCTGAGTGCAGTGGCTCATGCCTGTAATCCTAGCACTCTGGGAGGCTGGGGTGGATTGCCTGAACTCAGGAATTCAAGACCAGTCTGAGCAAAAGAGATCCTGTCTATACTACAAAAAAAAGAAAGAAAGAGAGAGGGAAAGAGGGAGAGAGGGAGAGAGAAAGAGAGAAAGAGAGAGAGAGACAGAGAGAGAGAGACAGAGAGAGAGAGAGAGAGAGAGAGAGAGAGAGAGAGAGAGAGAGAGAGAAAGAAGAGAAAGAAGAGAAAGAAAGAAAGAAAGAAAGAAAGAAAGAAAGAAAGAAAGAAAGAAAGAAAGAAAGAAAGAAAGAAAGAAAGAAAGAAAGAAAAAGATTAGCCAGGTGTTATGGTGGGCGCCTGTAGTCCCAGCTACTCAGGAGGCTGAGGCAAGAGGATCGCTCAAACCCAGGAGTCTGAGATTGCTGTGAGCTATCCAGCATTCTACCCAGGGTGAACAATGTGAGACTCTGTCTCCAAAAAAAATGGGAGGGGGGGGGAAGAAAACATGAATGGAGTGGGACAGTGGGAATTAAAAGAAATACCACAATCAAATGTAGTGGATGACTCTTGGCAGTATCTTTGGGGGAAAACAGACACAAAAACACTTTAGAGACAAATGAGGAAATTTGAATATAGACTGGCTGATTGATGATACCTGGTATTAGAAAATTGTTTTCAGTTTTGTTCAGTATGATTATGGCACCTTGGTTATGTAGCAAGACATCTTTATGCTAAAGCACGTAGGGATGAAATGCTATCAATATGACATCTCTAATTTACTTTAAAATGTATTCCAAAAATACACACATGTGCACAGCTTAAACAAATATGGCAACATCTTGACAGTTGTTGAATCTAGGTGATAGGTATTTGTCATGTCTGTTTTCTGTTAATACAGGGTAGACATAAAGTTCGGGTACAAATTTGCACCCGAACTTTATGTCCATCCTGTATAACAGACTACTACAGACTGGGTAATTTATAAAGAAAAGAAATTTATTTCTCGCAGTTCTGAAGGTTGGCAAGTCCAATATCAAGGTGCTAGCATCTGACGAGGGCCTGCTTGCTGCATCATCCCATGGCAGAAGGTGAGGGGATGAGGGGTTTGAGGAGAAATTTTGTCAGGAACTCACTCCTGAGAGCTAACTAACCCATTGTAGAGATAATGGCATTGTTCCTTTCATGAGGGCATAGTCCACATGACATAATCATGTCTTAAAGGTCCCACCTCTCAACACTGTTGCTTTGGGGATTAAATTTCCAATATCTGAACTTCAGCAGACACATTTAAACCATAGAAATATTCAAGTATTCCTCATGCTTTTTCTGGTTTTCTATATGTTTGGAAATTTTCATAACTTAAGGGGTGTGTGGGTGTTTATAAAGCTTTGCCATACTTCAAAATAGCAGGAAACTGAGAGATCACTAGATTCCTGAACCTATAGGTTGATGTATATCACCAATTGAATAATTACTGCTCTGTAATAGATATTTTATAATGTAAATAAATAATTTAAATACTTTGTTCTTTTGTTTTAATCAAAATAAAATAAATATGATGTAAAGCCTGTAATTTTTTGTCCCATTACGTGGTTATTAAACATACACATTAAGTAGGACCATTTCAGAAACTTTTTCATCCATGGGCTCAAAACACAAACTTATTTTATCTTGGGAGTCTTACAATTGCTTTATCAATATTCTTCCCTTTGAAAAAAAGTTCTGTAATCAAACTGTAACACTGACTGTAGACATCCCAAGAACAAGAAAAAATTATAAGACATCATAATATTTTTTCAGTTCTCATATTTTCTCATGTTTGAGATTTTATTGCCAGCCCCAAACATAAAACAGATAAGATCAACAAAATAGTAAAAAATGAGGAAAGTTTCCAAAATCTTACAATGTCCTTATAATTTTTGTTGTTGGTGTATAATTTTGACTCTTCCTCTTAACATGGTCAATGCGAGCCCAGAGCCATACCTCCTCCAATCTCAGTTTCTCTTTGGCCATCTGCCCCCAACAAGCTGGTTCCCGCAGGCCTTTTCATTTACAAAAGTCCCAGTCTCTAAGCAAGCCTGAAGCTATGGCTAGGAAGGATAGTAGGTATGAATAGTCATCATTTAAATATTACTGCCTTTAAAGTGAAGAGTTTACACTTAGTCTGGTTCCTCTTCATACAGAAAAAACCATCACTGGGATTTCCCTTACACTTATAGAATAGGATTGTTTCATTTTTTTGTGTATTCACACTACCTAACAGTTCTTTAGCTCGGCTAAAGTGAACTTGGTGAAAAAAATATTTTTTCTATAGGATGGAGGAATCTCGAGCAGAAGGTACAGTTAAAAAGAGAGATGTGCACATGTAGGTGTATATGTGTACACGTGTGTACATCTAGCTTCATTCTTTAGTTCAGGTTGATAGAATTAACAATATCTGAAAGTTTTTTCTAAGTTTCACTTCCAAATCCCTTTTTTAACTTATACTTAGAATGTAAACAGAAAAGTTCAGCATAAAAATATATAGTGATTTTCAACTGCTGTATTGTGAGTGGATTTTAGGTGTACCATGAACATTTTTAAAGATCATTAATTAAATTATTTTTGAAAGAAGGTCAAAACACAATAAGCATATTCTTTTTCTTACTCTTTTTTTTTTTTGATCGACATAATTTAAGTGTGCCACAGAAGTTTAACTATCAGGTGTACCATGAGATAAAAAAGGTTGAAAAGCAAAGGTGTAAAAGAATATAAACTTTGAAAAAGGCTTCATCCTGTCTCACTAGCTATATAATCTTATGCACATTAATTTAAAATTTCCTCGTCTCTAAGACAGAAATACTAATATCTATGTGGCAGGGATGTTGTGTGCACTAGAAAGGATAACTACAACAAGTGCCCCTCAAACTGCCTAGTGGACAACAAGGGCTCAGTAATGTCAATTCCCATGACCTGAACCTGACTTTCTCCTTCTCTCTCAGCTTCCCCACAGTTGGAGGAAACAAGATCTTTTCTGCTCTGTTTTCTTCCTGATTATGAAGTTCAGGACAGGTGCCTTTGATACCCCCTGAAGTAGCATCAGCCACCCTCCTGTGTCAAACCAATGAGTCCATCTGTCTATCATGCAAGCTAATCAAGGGAAAATCGGATAAGGGATCAACAGTTCCACTTTTTTTTTTTTTTCTTTTTACAGAAAAGCCAGCAATTCTGAAAGAGCTGTGCTGCCCTCCTGTTTCTCTTTGTTATTTTTATACCCTCACAGTAAAAGCATACATCAACAATGGTATTAATCAGCATAGTATACATAAAACAGATCCCCCCTTAAAGGTTACAAAGTCAAAATATCTCTTGCTTTCAAGGTGGCTGTATCTTCAAAGTATTTCTAGTTAGACTAAATTTACAGCCAGTTAACACTTCACTGAGTGTACAGAGTGCCCTGGGTCCTTGACTGGTACCATGGAGTCCAGTTTCCCAACTTATCTATGACAGTAGGCCTTGAAAGTGAGTAAACAATCTCCAGATGTCAGCATGGAGGCTCATTCGACTTCACCAGTGCCTGTCTAGCAGTGCCCTGGATGTAACAGATATTTAGGATAACACCCTCAAGCTGCCCTTCAATGGTCCATCGTTCTCAGCTACCTCGTTTTTATTCCCACCCCCAAAACATTCACTGGCCAAATCAGTGGCTAAGTCATTGTGAGGCTCTTATGCAGGGTCTATTTATAAGACCAAAGGTAGTGATGGAAGAACATGAGAATACTGAAGTTCAGCCTGAAGGGTAGGAGGATTCATAAAAGGAAAGGAAAGAAAGGGATTCATAAAAAAAGGAAAGGATTCATAAAAGGCAGATCAGTGGGCTGAGTCATTGTTGTTAGAAACAGATCAAGAACAGGATGCAGAGTTTTAAGAGGAAATCTAAGCAGAGGGTCATGGCCAGTCTCAGTGGCAGGTCACTGGCCAGACACCAGGGAATTGGTGGTTAAGGAAGAAAATTTCCTTATGGAAGTCACAGGCTACAAGCAGGAACCCGACACAGAAATCAAAGGGTACAGGGGATTGGGTAGTGCTTGTGCTTTTGCAAATCGAGAATGAAGAGCTCTGACTCGGCACCTGCAACTCAAGCAACTAAGGCGCCAGCCACTTACACCTGAGCTGGTGGGTTCGAATCCAGCCCGGGTCGCCAAACAACAATGACCGCCGCAACCAAAAAATAGCCAGGCATTGTGGCAGGTGCCTGTAGTCCCAGCTACTTGGGACGCAGAGGCAGGAGAATCGCTTGAGCCCAGGAGTTGGAGGTTGCTGTGAGCTGTGATGCTACAGCACTCTACCTAGGGCGACGGCTTGAGGCTCTGTCTCAAAAAAAAAAAAAAAAAAAAAAAGAATGAAGAACTCTGGTAGAGATGCAGTATTTCCTGGCCCTTATAACTGTCACTTTATTAGTAACTTTTCAGCATCCATTTCCCTGGGGCTACTCAGAGTTAAAAGCATACGAGCAAATTTAGAAAACCCTTTGACGGGGTGGCACCTGTGGCTCAGTGAGTAGGGCGCTGGCCCCATATACCGAGGGTGGCGGGTTCAAACCCAGCCCCGGCTTATCTGCAACCAAAAAATAGCCGGGCGTTGTGGCGGGTGCCTGTAGTCCCAGCTGCTCGGGAGGCTGAGGCAGGAGAATCGCGGAAGCCTAAGAGCTGGAGGTTGCTGTGAGTCCTGTGACGTCGTGGCCCTCCACCGAGGGCGGTAAAGTGAGACTCTGTCTCTACAAAAAAAAAAAAAGAAAACCCTTTGAAAACTGCTTAAAAAAATGTTTTTTGAGCAAGAGTAGAGAAAAAGGATGGGTGCCTCATGCCTGTAATCCTGGCACGCTGGGAGGCCGAGGTGGGTGGATGCCTTGAGCTCAGCCTGAGCGAGAGTGAGACCCCCGTCTGTACTAAAAATAGAAAAACTGAGGCAAGAGGATGGCTTGAGCCTAAGAGTTGGAGGCTGGTGTGAGCTATGACGCCACAGCATTCTACCCAGTGCGACAGGTTGTGATCTGTCTCAAAAAAAAAAAAAAGAAAGAAAGAAAAGAAGAAGGATGGTGAAAGTGTAAACTGTCTCCTGTTCTGCAGCAACTCTGGATGAGAAACAAAGCCTAGGCAGAAAGATCAGGTAATAACCATTGTAGGAAGAATTCTCAGTCTCTATAACCTGCCTTCATTGGAAGCCAGTTCAGAGTAAGTATTCAGCAGTTAATCAGTGTTATCTTATTCGCAGCAATTATGCTAGCAACTGACTCTCTGAGGTCTGACAGTAGCAGCTAAAGAAGAGCTGCTCTTTTTATGTTTTTCAAAAAAGAACCTGGTAAAAATGCCTGTCACTGGAGAATAAACCTCTTTTTCCCTTCAATTTCAAATCAAACATTAGCTTATCTGGCAAGATTAGAAATGTCCTAATTTGGCTAACAGATGTGTAAAATATTTTATTATGTAGAAATATTTACTTGCTATACAAGGGCACAAAAGTACTTGAAGTTTGAGGAACAGGAACTATTTTTAGCTTGTCCTCCTTAGGTTGAGGTGAGGCCTCACTGGAAATGACAGGGCTGCTAGCCCAGGAAGGGCAATGGGCCCCTGAAACACATGGTATAGCCGAAAGATCTGGACCCTGGGGCTACCTTTTTGGAAGGAAGTGTGGAGAATCCTCAAAGAACTCAAATTAGACCTCCCATTTGATCTTACAATCCCATTACTAGGAATCTACTCAAAAGAAAAAAATCATTTTATCATAAGGACATTTGCGCTAGACTGCAAATCAATTTACAGCAGCTCAATTTACAAAAGCCAAAATGTGGAAACAACCTAAATGCCCACCAACCCAGGAATCAATTAATAAGCTGTGGTACATGTATATCATGGAATATTATTCAGCCATTAAAAAAGATAGACTTTACATCTTTTGTATTAACCTGGATGGAGTTGGAACACATTCTTCTTAGTAAAGTATCGTAAGAATGGAGAAGCAAGAATCCAACGTATTAATTCTAATATGAAGCCAATAGGTGATCTAATACACACCCACATAAGAGAAAAACTCAAATCAATTCAAGGTGGGGGGTGGAGGAACAAGGGAGTGGGGAAAGGAGAGGAGGTAGGGGGTTGAGTGTGCTCCCATTTAATGGGCACAATGTCAGGGTGTATGGCACACCTCTTGGGAGCCGGACACAATTATGAGAAGGACTTTACCTAAAAAAATGCAAACATTGTAACCTAATTCTTTGTACCCTCAATTAACCCAAAACAATAATTAACTAATTTTAAAAAAGAAAAATATATTGCTGGTGGTAAGAATGAACAACAACAACCAAAAGACATGGACTAGTAAGGAGAACTGAGAATCTAGCCTGGTGGGGGGCACTGAGAGAAGTGACAGAGGAAGACTAAACAGGCCTCAATGGCTGAACAGAAAGTGCACAATGAGGGAAAGAAAGGTAGGCAGATCACCAAGTTCTGGCGCCAATGACTTGTTTGCTATATAACTGTTACTAAATATCTCCGTTTCCTCAAGTATAAAATGGTGATGAGTTACTGCTTCGTGGCATTAAGACTAAATTGTAGTGATGCTCATAAGGGTCTGGCACATAGTGAGCTCTGTTGCTTATTAGAGAACTCACTGAGATGTTTATATGTGGGAAAAGATAGGATCTCTTCCTGATGTGTTGAGTGCCAAGAAGCATCAGGCAGTTGAAAATAGACTTGGAACTTTGGTGCAAGGTCTTAACGGAGACACAGATTTTATGGATAGGAGTTGCTTCCAGAGGAACGAGTAAAATTGCTTAGAAATACTGTGCAAATAAAAAGAGGACCAAGGCTGAGGAAAAAGCTTTAAAGAAGTATGATAAGAGGGGTCTGTCTGAAAAGTATGAGACCCAGGAACAAGTGGTGTCAAAGAAATCAGGGGGAGCCATGTGGGATGCTTCAGAGGTAAAGGGAGATAAAGACTAAAAAAGGACTGTCATTTTTCTATGATCCTCTAGGTCATAAAAGTGAAAGCTCACATTTTAAGAGATGAAGTGTAGGAAGGAAATAAGAATCTAAAGATGGTAGGAAGGTGGACAAAATATATGACAAAATTCAGGAGGAAGCCATGCTCCACAGGTGGTGCCAAAAACCCTCTTTGGCTTTCCACAGACCAGCACCTTCTGCAGGCCTCACTGGAATGTGTTCAAATCTGGTCAGTTAGGGGGCACTCCTGTAGTTAGCCAATTATCAAGCTTCCACTATTGGAAAGCTCTGTGCTTAGGACTCAGGTGTGTGCACTCTGCTCTTCCGTGTGTGGAACTAAGAACCTTCAGAGAATAAATCCCATCCATTTTATCTCCTATCTAGCTTTCAATTCAGGGGTCCTCAAACTGTGGCCCTTGGGCCACATGAGGCGGTGTGATTGTATTTACCTTTTTTTTTTTTTTTACTTCAAAATAAGATATGTGCAGTGTGCATAGGAATTGGTTCGTAGTTTTTTTTTTTTTTAAACTATAGTGCGGCCCTCCAACAGTCTGAGGGACAGTGAATTGGCCCCGTTTAAAAAGTTTGAGGACGCCTGAATTCTAGATATATTCCTTCCTCTACATTGCTGCCTATCTATTCCAAATTACTGTTTTCACTTGCTGGGATTAGTTGTTGCAATTGCTTTCTATGTTACTCATTCGAGATAACCCACTGACCCTAAACATGATTCTTCCAAGTGCAATTTAAGGCATGTTTCCTAGCTCCCTCCCAACTTATATTAGTTTAGTGTAGAATTGTATCTTGTAGAATTACAGTGAGAACCAACTGAGTTTATGGGGTTTTTGGCACAGTGTTTGGCACACAGTTAAGTGCCCCAAAACATGAGCTGTTTTCAGGATATAAATTCAGACCTTATCATGGATGAAATGCTCTTCTTGGCTATATTAACCAGTTTGATCAAAATATTTCAAATTGTATATAAAACCAGCACATTGTACCCCATAGCTGCATTAATGTACACGCCTATGATTTAATTAAAAAAGAAAAAGAAATGCTCTTCTTGATCTAGCTCTCGAATTATTACTTTGTAGCTTCATCTGAAAGAACACACCTTCTTTGCTTCAGCACCACCTGCATTCAGGATTATGTTCTCAGCTGCTGTTTCTTCTGCTGGTATAGTTCACTACCTCCCCCCTTCCTGGTACAAACAGAAAAGAACTGAATGATATCTGAACAGATCTCAAATTTGATTACAACGCTCTTTTCCATATTTTTACTAGATCTGCGCACACTGCCGTGCTAGAAATAATTGCCTTTTTTGAAAACTGCAATTGGTTGCCCAATGTTGCCCCTTTTCCTGCTCCTAGGATATAATCTCAGGGCACCAAACTGTCTCATTCAATATTGGAGACCAGCTAGTGGGATTTTGCAGAGGTTAAACTAGGGTGACAACCCCAAAAGCATAGGTGGGAAGTCATGGTGGCATTGCATCAGTTCCATGCTACCATTTCTACATCTCCTTCCTTGTTCTCTATCATAGCCATTCTCTCATGGCTCAGGAACTTCCCTCCAATACATTTTCACCAAGCCCCAGGGGATAACTTCAGCCACCTCTGGTCCTTGTCCTGGGAGTCCTTCATGCTGCTACTCATGGAAGAACCTTCCAATAAAATAGTCCTGAGCAAATCCAAGAACAGAAGATTGGCAGGGCTGGGACTGGGGTCCACACATTGAGGTGTAGTGAGACTAGTCATGTCGTATTTTGGAGTCAATCAGTAGAACCTCCATACCATGATGGTTTATTTGTATTTTTTTCTAGTCTCACTATGTGCTGTGCCGTCACAGCTCACAGCAACCTCAAACTCTTGGGCTTAAGTGATTGTTGCCTCAGCCTCCGAAATAGCTGGCCACAACGTCCAGCTATTTTTTTGTTGCAGTTGTCATTGTTTAGCAGGCCCAGGCTGCATTCCAACCCACCAGCCTCAGTGTATGTGGCTGGCACCCTAACCACTGAGCTACGGGCACTGAGCCTAATTGTACTTTTTACTAAATGAACTTTTCAACCTTCACCTTATATACCCTGGCTTGGCAACGTCCAGGTCTATAGAAATCATAGTAAGTAGTTTGCTGACAAGGTAATCAAGGGAACTCAATGTATTGACTGAATAAATATGCCCTTAACCCTAACCCCAAAAAAGTTCTTATGGAAGTATTAAATAGGAGCAAATGGCAGCATGAGGTGAGGGCAAACAGGATGAAATAAAAGCCCCAGCTTTGGACCAGTATATTCAACTAAGGCAAAAAGCAGCTAAAGGACAGGGATGACCCAACTGTTGTACTGCAGTTCTGAAGCCCTTCTTTCCCAGTCTCAGCCTGTTTTGTAGTCAAAGAAATGAACCAGGCCTTCTCCATCTTAAAGCTTTTAGGGTCATCTGGGTTCAAGTTTACAGGGAACTATTTAATAATTTGCATTCCATTACCCACTGCCCCCAAAACAAAGCTCAAGTACTTGTGAATTTTCATTATCTGAGTCTTCTCAAAGCCTAATCAAGGATCTCTTCCCCTAGCTGGGTGTTGTGGCAGGTGCCTGTAGTCCTAGCTACTTGGGAGGCTGAGGCAAGAGACTTGCCTAAGCCGAAGACCTGGAGGTTGCCGTGAGCTGTGGTCCCACAGCGCTCTACCAAGGGTGACAAAGTGATACTGTCTTTTTAAAAAAACAAACAAAAAAAACCCTTTTAAAACTACAAGGCTTTGTAAACAGTTGATTCTCAAACCTAATTATGCACTGCCATCTCCTGGTTTTGGACCAATGTTGTCCAGGCCCCAGCCAGTTTAATCAAAATTGCTGAAGATGAGAGGGTTAAGAATCATTGCTACAGCTCAGTGCTTTTAAAAATTCAATTTCTGCCAAGAGTCCACCCGACATTTCATTTTTTGGCAACACTACCATGACAAAACAAGCCATTTGCTTTAGCACATTTCCTAAGTTTCTAATCGTCATGCTTCCTAACATGGCACATTATACTAAGTCAATTCACTTCTTCGGTATTAAAGCCCCAAATTCTAGAACCCATCACCCCAGCTCCCTGAACTAGAACCCTCCCCCCACCCTTAGCAAGACAAGGGGTTAAGTGGAAATTTTGTGACTTAGTTCACTAAGAATTGTTGGGACAGGGCAGGGAGGTTGGCACACCATTTGCGTGTGGGACATAACCAGACTAACTCTTCCTAACAAAATCAAGTATTTTAACCTGGCTGCTTGTACCCGTTGCATTAACCTGAATTAAATCTACTTAAATAAAAAAAAAAAAAAAAAAATTATTGGGACTACTCTGAATTGGTCTCTATTAAACTATACACGGCTCTGTAAACTAGAAAATGAGGAAGGTAGTAAAAAATTTAAGATAGCCTTGCTCTATTTCTTGGGCTAGAGTGCAGTCATCATAGCTCACTGAAACCTCCCAACTCCTGGGCTCAAGCAATCCTGTCTCAGCCCTGAGTAGCCACAACTACAGGCATGTACTGGCACACTTGGCTGATTTTTTTTTTTTTTTTTTTTTTTTTGAGTCTCCTTCTTGCTCAGGATGGTCCCTAACTCCGGGCAACAAAATTTAGTAAGTTAGAATTCAGCTTCCTTTCACATTTTACTGTGCTCAAAAGACGATCTACTCATCCAACATCAAAGAGAAAACCTTAAGTGCCTACCTCAAAATTGAGTTAAGGTATGAATGAGCCAGAGGATTTGCTTTTTTCCTTTACCCAAACCACAGCAAAAATGCTAACCTAAAGATTACTTAGAAGGACTCATTTTACAAAGGTCAAGTGCTTTTATTAACAAAGAGCCTATAGTTTAAGAATTAACACACAACCTAGCTATATAAGACGGGTATTCCTTTCTCACCTAAAAAATACTTTTCCTTTAAATTCAAGACAATGTTAGTCAGGTTCCCTCTGAAATACTATAGAAACAAGTGTTAAGGTAACCCACAACTTGAATAATACTTTCTTTATTTACAAGTTAGAATCAACAAAGACAGTCCAAGGAGACCAAATAGGGAGATGACTGAAACCCCCGGGCCCCAAATGGAGCGGAAGGAAAAAGGGAAAACAAGAGTAGAAAAAAAAAAGTCAACGTAAAAAAAGAGCTCCCCCTTTCTTCCCTCCTCATGGAGGCTGAGGGGACCTTGGTCCCACTCTCCCTCCAGCCTTACCTACCTTAAAATAAATTAGAACAAACAATTTCAAAACAGGGCCCTTGGAAGTAGACAGGGCAGCTGTGGCCTTAGGTAACTCTTAGGGACTTTGCACACTCCCATACTGTAGCTCTACCCTCCCCATTCATTCTGAATGGGGGCTCTCTGCCCAAGGTCACTCCCAATGGAGATGGGAATTCAATCTTATTTTGTCCATATCCCTCCTTCAGTACTATGTCCCTGCTTTCCTCCCCCCTGTAGAGCCAGCTCTCCAACAGAGGGGGGAGGGGAGGTGAGATGAAGTATCACAGCAAAGGGGAAAGGGGTAGGGCAGGGCGATCTTGGGGTCCGGTCCTGCGGAGCCTTCCTGCCCCATCTGGCCTGGCCCCTTAGCCTGAGTCTGAATCACTGGTGTCCGAAGAGGAGGAAGATGAAGATGAAGAGCTGGAATCTGAGCTGGAGCTGGAAGCGCTGAGGCGTGATACTGCCACCTGCTGTGCAGATGATGACTCTGTTTTCTCACTCACTGCAGAACAAAGTTGAAAGTTAAAAATCAAAAGATGTGTATCTTATTCACCAAGACATAGTCAACTTGCTGCAGCTCCAAGTATACTCACCTTTCTTGGGGGGCTTTTTGGTGGAATTGAGCTGTCCACTGACATCTTGTAACCGCTTTTCTAATTCTCGTTTCTTCTCCAAAGCCAGTTCCTCCTTTGTTTTCCCCACAGGTTTCTTAACAGCTAGAATAAGAAATGCATCAGGATTCATTAAGATTGCCACAAAGTATCCCATAAGGCAAGTTACAGTAACATCCCTTCCCTGTGGGAACTGACCATTCCAAGCACACCCCATTGACACTCTTTTTCTAAACTGTCTTCAGAACCGTATGAGAATTGCCAGATTAACAAGTAAACCTCATTTCACACTTACTGTAGGGCTTCCGGGGTTTCTTTCGTAGGCAAGAAAGGACGTAGCGTTCAAGCTCTCTAAGCGTGGATGGCTTGAGTGTTTCAAAATCAATCTCAATTTCTTCTGGGTTTGAATCCCGTAATGAGGGTTCCCTGGCTTGGATTATGTGCACAACTCGACCCAACTTCTCCCCAGGTAATTTGTTTATGTCCAGGCTCAATTGCCGCTTCTCATCGTAACTCATGGGCCTGCTCTCTTCCTCTTCCTCTGAATCATAACCCGTAGGCAGGGCAGGTGGGGCTGTCTTTGAGGCCTTTTTGGGCAGCCTAGGGACAAAAGTTGCCAACTGAAGAACCTTCTGCAAGTATGTTCCCACTATTCAACCCAGTAATCCCAATTCCTTGCCTAGAGTGGAGTTGTAGTTTTTCCATTAAAGCAAATGGCCGAATAGCAGTGTGCTACTCAGACAAGCATTTACACTTAGTTTGGGCCGTGAAAACCTAACATAAATATTGTGGGTTTGGTTCTAGATGACTGTAATAAAGTCAGTCACAGGTATTTTTGGTTTCCAAGTGTATATGAAAGTTACATCTACACTATGCTACAGTCTTATTATGTTGGAAGTAGCATTACACCTTAGACAAAAAAACAATGTATATGCTTTAATGAAAAAATAGACCAAGACATGAAATGAGCACATGCTACTGAAACAATGGCATTCAAAGATGCTCCACCCAATGCTGCCAAAAATATTCAATTTGCAAAAAAGAACTGCCCACAGTATCTGCACAATGCAATAGATAGAGCAGGGGTGGCGAACAAGGTAACAAAAAACACCTGACTGAGCATGTTATGTGTTTAATGTATTATTGTTAAAATTATATGCTTTTGTGTGAGTGTTTGTCTGTTTTGGCAGGTCACTGCGTGGTGTGGCTCTCTGACTCTCACAGTTTAAAATTTTGGCTCTTTGTGTCGAACTTGTTGGCCACCCCTGGTGTAGCAGGTCTCCAAAATGCAAAATCTGAAAACACTTTAAAGACCCACTAACGATTTACAACAGCAATGTTAACAATGTAACTCTAGTGCTTGGGATTTAGCACAGAAATGGTATCTCCAGAATCCAAAGTCTTAGGCTTTACAGCAGTGACAGGAGTGGGGAGAAGTCTCCAATCTTGCTGTCAGGGAGGATAGTGCCATTAAGCAAGTAACCAGTCAAAGCATCAAGGAAGTTAGTAAGCAACAGCCAGTTAACTTCTGGTTGTATCTATACCTTTTATAAAAATCAGACGTTGATTACTGTTTATTCCTTGTGGCTCTGCATTATTTTAATATAGATGGTTTCAGCGTGCGGGCTCAAGGGCCGAGGGGCCGAGGTCAGGAACTAGGGCTGCTCCAGCTGCGCTTTCCGGCTCCTGAGTGGCCCCAGTGTTCAGCAGCCTCAGCAGAGTCCTCCGGAGCCAAAAGGCTGAGGCACCAAGTTGGCCTGACGGCCCCGCCCTCCGGGGATTCCCCCATCAGGCTCCGCCCTTCACCCGCCTCCTGGTTTAACAGTGGGGAGAGCACGGTTTGGTGCATGTGTGCGTCTCCCGCCGCCTGTGCGCTCGCGGCCGCGCCGGAGCCATGCTGAGGGGCTGCGCCGCGCAGTTGCGCGCGTTTGGGGCCCCGCGCTTCCCGCGGCGAGGCGGACTCCCGGCACGCGGCCAGCTGGTGAGTCCACGTACGCTTCGGGCTGGGACCCGGCAGTGGTCACAGCCCGCCGGGGAACTGCGCCTAGGGCCGGCCGCTTCTGTGTGTGTTCGCTACCTCCGCCCGACTCAGAGAGCAAGCTCGGGTCGGCCCGGACGGCGCGACGGGGCTCTGGAGTCCTTCAGTCCTGACACTGAAGATTGGACGGGAAAGTGACTCGGTTTGGGGGAGGAGTTACTTTATTTTCACATTGATAAATGAAACTGTGCGGACTGTTAGACTAACATGCGGCCTCAGCGTATTGGCTCCGGAGAACCCTCCGCTGTGGCTGGGCGCTGGGGCCACTCAGGAACCGAGAAGAGGGAGCTGGAGCGCCCGCAGTTCTGCAGTCAGCCCTTTGGCCTTTGAGCCCCCACCTACCGTGTGCAGAGGCTGTTTGGAAGTGTAGGCATTTGGCCAGATGTTGAAGCTGCTGTGGCTGCTGTTGTGATAAAGGTGAGCGAGGTCACACGACATACGGGGAGGTCTGGCTCTGAACTCGTGTCAGTCTCTGCGGACCCCACCCAGGAGAAGATCGCTATGTCTTCAGGGCTCCCACCCTGCGGTCTCTGACTTGTCTTATTTATGAGAAGGGCAGCTCCGAAAGTGAGTAGCTTCAGTGTGTCTGCTAATCGTGGCCTCTCCCAGGTCAGCCTCCTCACCTTTAAAGAGTGTTGTAAGATTGGCTCTGCGCCTGTGGCTCAAGCGGCTAGGGCGCCAGCCACATACACCTGAGCTGGTGGGTTTGAATCCAACAGGGGCCTGCCAAACAACGACAGCTACTACCAAAAAATATCCGGGCTTTGTGGCGAGCTCCTGTAGCCCCAGCTACTTGGGAGGCGGAGGCAGGAGAATCGCTTAAGCCCAGGAGTTGGAAGTTGCTGTGAGCTGTGATGAACTCCACCCAGGGGAACAGCTGGAGGGGCTGTCTCAAAAAAAAAAAAAAAAAAAAAAAAAAAAAAGTGTTGTAAGATTGAATGAGATAATGCAAGGAAAGTGTTTGAACCGGAGCATTAAATAAATAGTGCCCTTCTTATTTCCCTATGTTTCCTTGGTTGATGCATTCAGTGCTGATTAAGCCCCAACCATATGAGTGAGAAGCCCAGCTTTATCTCAAGGACTTTATATCTAGTATGGGAGAACTGGGTGTCAAAGGCAAAATTACAGCACATTTAGTTTAAAGATTTTAAATTGGCTTTAATTTGCAATTCTAGAATCAGGCAATACCTCATGCTACAAAATAGAATGACTATTTCCATGAGCTAAGTGAAGCCTAACTACAGAAAAGGCTGAAGAAAGCTGAAACCAGAACTAGCAGATAGGTTGTTTCAAAGTTGCTTTGTATCAAAAAAAAAAAAAAGTTTCAGTTCAAGGTAGAACAGAGAGAGGAAAAGAGAGAGGAGTGGGGGGGGAAGGAAGAGCAGAGAGAGGGTAGGAGAGAGGGGGGTGGGAGTCTTGGTGTGTGCCACACCTTTTGGGGGCAAGACACAATTGTAAGAAGTACTTTACCTAACAAATGCAATCAGTATAACCTGGTTTCTTGTACCCTCAATAAATCCCCCCCAAAAAAATTATTATCCTGTGAAATTACAATTTACTTTCAGATATCTCTTTAGTTCTTACCTCCTTGAACTGAAACTTTTTTTTTTTTTTTTTTTTTTTGGATACAGAATCTCACTTTGTCGCCCTCAGTAGAGTGCTGTGGTGTCACAGCTCACAGCAACCTCAAACTCTTGGGCTTAAGTAATTCACTTACCTCAGCCTTGCAAGTAGCTAGGACCAAAGCCCCACTACAGCACTTGGCTAGTTTTAGAGACAGGTCTCACTCTGGCTCAGGCTGGTCTCAAACTCGACAGCTCAGGCAATCTTTCCACCTCAGCCTCCCAGAGTGCTAGGATTACAGGCATGAGCCATCTCGCCCCAGCCCAACTTTCATTATTTTTATCTCCCACATCATTATAGTGTCCATCATGGGTAATTAATAGTTTCATGCCTATTTTCTCCTCCTATAGGTTGTCTATTTGCTTTGGTTGTTGTCTCCTTAGCTGTACAGAAGCATTTCAGTTTAATTAAGTCTCATTTGTTTATTTTTGTTGTTGCAGTTGCCACGGCAGTCTTCTTCATGAAGTCTTTCCCCAGGCTGGTATCTTCAGGTGTTTCTTCTATGCTTTCTTTGAGGGTTTTTATTGTTTTATGCCTTAAATTTAAGTCCTTTATCCATCTTGAATCAATTTTTGTGAGTGGAGAAAGGTGTGGGTCCAGTTTTAGTTTTTTTGCAATTGGATATCCAGTTCTCCCAGCACCACTCTTTCCCCCAGGGTATGTTCTTGCTTGGTTTACCAAAGATTAGGTGGCTGTAAGATGTTAGTTTCATTTCCTTGCTTTCTATTGGATTGCAAATGTCTGTGTGTCTATTTTTGTGCCAGTATCATGCTGTCTTGAACACCATGGCACCCATCTGTCATTCAACAGAAGGTTGTTTAATTTCCATGCCTTTGTATGGGGTTGAACTTTTTTGCTAACATTTTTTGCTAAGGGTTGAGTTCCACCTTTAGTGCCTTGTGGTCTGAGAAAATTCAAGGCAAAATTTCAATTCTTTTGATTCTGTTGAGGTTTGTTTTGTGTACAAAGGATATGATCAATTTTGGAGAATGTTCCATGGGGCAATGAGAAGAATGTATATTCTTTAGCTTTGGGATGGAGTGTTCTATATGCATCTATCAAGCACAGTTGTTCTAGGGTCTCATTTAAGTCCCTTATATCTTTAATTTCTGGTTAGAGTATCTGTCCAGCTCTGTAAGAGGAGTGTTAAATTCCCCTGTTATTATGGTGTTATAGGATATCATATTGCTCTAGACTAATTAAGGTCTGTTTCAATAATCTGGGAGCATTTAAGTTAGGTGCATAAATATTTAGAATTGAAATGTCTTCTTGTTGTATTTTTCCCTTGACCATATATGTTGGTCAAGGGAAAAATACAATATATATATATATGTGTGTGTGTTTTTGTTTTTGTTTTTTTTTTTTTGAGACAGAGCCTCAAGCTGTCACCCTGGGTAGAATGCTCTGGCATCACAGCTCATAGCAACCTCCAACTCCTGGGCTCAAGTGATTCTCCTGCCTCTGCCTCCCAAGTAGCTGGGACTATAGGTACCTGCTACAACGCCCAGCTATTTTTTGATTGCAGCTGTCATTGTTGTTTGGTAGGCCGGGCTGGATTGGAACCTGCCAGCTCAGGTGTATGTGGCTGGTGCCTTAGCTGCTTGAACCTCAGGCGCCGAGCCCATCTTTTTCGTCTTTGACTTTAGTTGCTTTAAATCCACATGTATCTGAAAATTTTCTTCTGAATTCCATTTGCCTGAAAAATTGTCTTCCAACCCTTAACTGAGTTTTAATTTGTCTTTTGAGGTTAGGTGTGTTTCCTGCAGACAGCAAATGGGTGGCTTGGGTTTTTCAATCCAGTCAGCCAACCTATGCCTCCTCAGTGGGGAATTCAAGGTATTAACATTTATTGAGATAATTGGTAATTGTGGTAGTGTTCTATTCATCTTATTTTTTGAGAGTCCATTGCTTAGTTTTATCTTTTGCATCGTTGTGGAAGTTAGGTTCTGTCCTTTAATTTCTGAGTTCTTAGTTTGCTATTGATCCATTGTGATGGTCAGTGTGTAGACCAGGTTGAAATATTTCCTGTAGAGCTGGTCTTGTGGTGAATTTCTTCAATGTTTGTATATCAGTAAATGATTTAATTTCTATGTCAATTTTAAAGCTTAGCTATTGCTGTTCACTTAGTCTAGTCAGCGAGGCAGAGGTAAACACCACAGGCAAAATGAATGATTTGCAAAGGGAAGACTGAGGCTCCCTTAGTTCTTCAGCAGCCCATCTTTATTCACTTTCTTGTATCTCCAAACTCATCAGATAAAATTAACCAAAAGAAAAGAACAAATGGAATAATTGAAAACTGCATACAAATTCCTCCTCAGCATAAATGTTACAAAGCACATACATCATTTCTAATTCTGGAGTGTTTAGCTTAAAGATAAACCTCAAGGATGCTAGGCTGTCTGTTCTATTTGCCCATTTCTCTCAAAAATTAAATGAAACTTTTTGTGTAACTTGAAGTTAGGAAACAAAATACAACAGTCCATTGCCCCAGGCAGGTGTTAAATCTCCAGCTGCCAACTTGGCAGGCCCTCTTGGATTCTTTTCTCAAGGCATAACTGCCTGCTGTAATTAGCAAGGCCATTTCAACAAACAAGGAAGAATTAACCCCTACGTCTCTGCTGTTTTAGCAAGCAGGGAGGAATTAACCCCCGAGCTTCTAGCCAAGAATGGAATTTTCTTTTCTCAGGGCCTCGTATCTCAAGAAGCACATATGAGAATGAGTAACTGTTCCGTGGTGCAGTGGACCTTGCCCCTTCACTTAGCTTAGCAGGATATAGAATTCTGGGCTATCATTGTCTTCTGGCTTGAAAAGTTTCATTAGAGAAGTCTGCAATCACCTTGATGGATTTGCCCCTGTAGGTCAACTGGCACTTACTCCTGGCAGCTTGAAGAATCTTTTCTTTTGTCTTGACTTAGGACATATTCATCACAATGTGTCTTGGAGAAGCTCTGTTAGAGTTGAGGCAACCTGGGGTCTGATATTCCTCTGAAAGGAGTGTGTCAGAATCTTTGGTGATATTTGGGAAATTTTTATTTATAATATTCTCTAGTATGGCTTCCATTCCTCTGGGGCATTCTTCTTCCCCTTTTGGGATACCTATAACTCGTATGTTTGAACGCTTCACAAAGTCCCGTAATTCTGTCAGTGAATGTTCTGTTTTCTCTTACTTTTTTTCTGCCTCTTTAGTTATCTGAGTTATCCCAAGAACTTTGTCCTCTACCTCTGAGATTCTTTCTTCTGAATGGTCTAATCCAGGGGTCCTCAAACTTTTTAAACAGGGGGCCAGTTCATTGTCCCTCAGACCATTGGAGGGCTGGACTATAGTTTAAAAAAAAACTATAAATAAATTCCTATGCACACTGCACGTATCTTATTTTGAAGTAAAAAAACAAAACAGGAACAAATACAATCACACCACCTCATGTGGCCCACGGGCGGTAGTTTGAGGACCCCTGGAACCTGTTGTTGATATTTTCTTTTGCATCTTTATGATCCCTAATTGACTGCTTCAGTTCCTTCAGCTCTGCTATATCCTTTCTACATTCTTCATATCGTTCATCTCTTTTTTGATTCTGTTTTTGGATTTCCTTTTGGTTATTTTCCACTTTATCAGCAGTTTCCTTCATTATTTCCATCATTTCCTTCATTGTTTTCATCATCTACATTCTAAATTCCCTTTCTGTCATTTCTAACATTTCTTTATAGGTGGAATCCTCTGCAGTAGCTACCTCATGGTCCTTTGGGGGGGGGAGGGGTTGCTTTGGACTGGTTTTTCATGTTGCCAGGATTTTTCTGCTGATTCTTCCTCATGAGTGTTTTCTTTTATCTGTTTCCTTGCCCTAATTTTCCTTTCACTTCCTCTTGCTCTTCAAGTTACCATGCCTCTGGACTAGGATTTCAATGAGTCCCAGTGTGCCAAAACCAGTCTCACTCTATGCCCCTGAGGGCCAAGGCTATAAGGTGTCTCAGTCCCCGCCTTTAGGCTGCTCAGTCACTAGATTACTCTCCCATGGTCTCCTGCCCAATCCTTGCTCTGCAACCCTGAGGGCAGAGCTTGCAGGTCAGTTCTCTGACAATGGCTCTGTGCAGTCCACTGCTGAACACTATTAGCTCTGTCTGGCTTAGTGGCTCAGTCTGGGGCCCTAGATAGTGCTTAAAGTCCTCCGCACTCTTGCCCAAGTTCTCCCAAGGTAGTTCAACTGAGTGCCAAGTCCAAAAAAAACAGCTCACAGATAAGACTTTTCCAGTTTGCAATCTTAACTGCTGCTGTACTTAAAGCTGCCAGCGGGATTAGACTGAACAAACACTTGCAACCACTTGCCAATTCTCCACTGCTTTTGTCCTTCTCGTGCGGTCCAGAAGTCTTCTCACTGAATCCTCGTGTCCCTAGAGGGCTGTTTCTAGGCAGATCCCACCAGCCAGAGATGCCTGGACTCTTCTCTCCCCAGTCTCACTGTGCCCAGTTGCAAGGAAGCTGTTACTTGGCCCCCATCTTGCTCCTCCTCACTCTGGAAAATAATTTTTTTTTTTTTTTTGGTAGAAACAGTCTCACTTTGTTGCCCTCGGTGGAGTGCTGTGGCGTCACAGCTCACAGCAACCTCCAGCTCTTGGGTTTAGGAGATTCTCTTGCCTCAGCCTCCTGAGTAGCTGGGACTACAGGCATTCACCACAACACTGGAAAATAATTTAAAGAGGTTTATTCTGAGCTAGTTTTTTGTTTCTGTTTTTTTTTTTTTTTTTTTTTTACAATGAAAAACTTTTTTCTGCATCAAGGTATCTGAAAAATGAATTCTGAGCCAAATTTGAGGACCATGACCTAGACCCACACCCAAGAAACCTTGAGCAAGTAGACTTGAGGTGGTGGGGTTATAGTTTGGTTTTATACATTTCAGTAATTACAGATAAAGTCATAAGTCAACACACGGAAAGCAAATATAAATATATTGGTTTGGCCAAAAAAGGTAGGACATCTGAAAGCAGGAGCTTACAGGTTATAGGTGGGTTTAAAGATTCTTTAGCTGACAGTTGGCTGAAAGAATTAGGTTCTAATAGACCTAAAAAGTGAAAAGGAATGCTTGAGTTAAGATGAGGATCTGTTTATCAGAAACAAAACTACAGGACATATGCCCAAGTGGTTTGTTGTGTATGTTGAGGACCTGCAGGTAGGTCTTACATGGCTTTAAGCCTAGTAATTAGTAATCACAGAAGACATCTCTAGGAAGGGGAAAGGGGCATGATAAGGCCTGTTGATCTCCTTTCTCATGTGTAGCAACTCAATTGTAGGGATCCCTTTGGCCAAGAACCGGTCCAGTCAGTTAGTTGCTGTGGAGGCGCCTTAAGATTTTATTTTAGTTTCCAAAACTTCTCTCCTCATTCCTTTGTACCTAGTTCAGGTTCTGACCATACCTCACAGCCTGGACCTTTTTAACAGTCTTTTAACTGGTTTTCCTCTCATCGCATCTCACCATTTTAATTCATCATTTACAACAGATGGAGCTTTCCAAAACCTATGCTCATGTTACTTTTTTGCTTAAAACTCCTTAAGGTTCTCCATGAGGGAAAAAGGTGTCTTATTCAAATACCTTCATAATCTTTAAAGACTCCTTTAAAAAAAATTGTTTTTTCAAGAATTTTGAGGATAATCAAAAAAGAATTCTTTTCTTTAATTAGCTTCTACCTCATAACATTTGTGAAATCACAAGTGTGATTTTTTCTATGTCCTTTTATAATGTCATATAAGTATATTTTATATATAAAACATAGGTATTTTATAAAATTTAAAAATATTATACATCTTTGTCATTGTGCCATCTATAATCATCTTTCATACTGGTCTTTGGAAATGGCTGACCCAGAAGATAAAATCTAAGTCCTGGATTAGGGCCAGTCACATCTTGCTGTTCTTGCTTTGCACTTAGAAGTCCTAGCGCTTTTCCAGAGTGTCATAGGGTTGTTTCATCCAGAGTTCCTCAACCTTTTTAAACAGGGGGCCAGTTCACTGTCCCTCAGACCATTGGAGGGCCAGACTATAGTTAAAAAAAAAAAAACCATGAACAAATTCCTATGCACATACCTTATTTTGAAGTTAAAAAAAAAAAAAAAAAAGATGGGAACAAATACAATCACACCACCGCATGTGGCCCATGGGCCGTAGCCCACCCTTTCTCTCCTTAATGAACTTGTTCTTAAGAAATCACTTCAAGCTCAGCGCCTGTAGCTCAGTGGCTAGAGCACCAGCAACATACACCAGAGCTGGCGGGTTCCAATCCAGACCAGGCCTGTCAACAACAGTGACAACTCCAACCAAAAAAAAATAAAAAATAGAGGGCAGAGACAAGATGGCTGATTGAAGCCAACTTTCCACAGAGGCTTCCGTCCAGAAGGAGAGTTAAAGGACAGAAATTTAGCAAGTAACCTGGTGGATTAGAGCTGCACCACAAGAGAAGGTTGAAGAATACACATTAACCCCACTGAGGCAAGCTGCGACCCCAAGGATACCAACAAAATGTACAAAATCCATCACC
>CAUYPK010099045.1:0-18020 GCA_963574355.1 Loris lydekkerianus
GTCAGGGCACTCTACCCAAGGCAACAGCCCAAGGCTCCAGTGTTCCAAAACTGTCTCACTCTGCCCCTTAGGATTAGGGCTGTGAGGCAGTTCTGTCCCCACCTTTAAGCTGCTCAGTCACTAGGTTACTTTGTCCCACCCAATCCTTGCTCTGGGACCCTGAGGGCAAAGCTTGCCGGAGCAGTTTTTCCACACAATGGCTGTCACTTAGCCCAGCTCCTTGGCTCCTTTTGGGGTCCCAGACAATGCCCAAAGTTCTCCACACTTTTGCTCAATCTCTCCCCAATGCAGCTCAACTGAGCGCCAAGTCCAAGAACACCAAAAAAGTTCACAGGTAAGGCTTTTCCGGTTTGCATTCTCACTGCTGCTTGTACTCACGGTTGCCGGCGTGATTAGGTTGATCGAACACACGCAGCCACTTGCCAGTTTTCCACTGTTTTTGTCTTCCTCCTGGGGTCCAAAAGTCCCTTGCTGGCTCTCTGTGTCCTCAAAGGGATGATCGTAGGCAGATCCCACCGGCCAGAGATGTCTGGAGTCTTGTCTCCCCAGATTCGCCAAGCCAAGTTACAGGGAAGCTGTTACTCAGTCGCCATCTTTAATCCACTCTATTCAGTTTTTCCACAAGACATTGAGTTTCTTTGTCAAGGTCTCTAGGAATGAATGAAGAGTAGAAACTGGGCATGTTCATGCCAATCTTGACCTTTCTCCTGGAGCGGTACTGAGTCCACCTCATGCCCCCCGCTTCCTTCTCTCCACTAAGTGTCAACTTTCCCATTGCCTACCTCTAGGGTCCTGAGCCCTTTCCTTCCAGGCCAACCCACAGACAGAGGCCTCATGGACCCTAGTCTCCCTCCGGCCTCTCTGACCACATGTGTCCCAGGGGGAAGGAAGATTTCCCTAATGCTTCAAATCTCTGTGACTCTGAGAGCTTTACGGTGGGGTGGGGAGATAACAAAATGAGTTAAAAAAAATAATTGCTCTGGTATCTTTTCTTCCACTAACTGACATTCTTAACTCTCGGCAGGGAGTTGAACTGAACCCAAAGTAGGAAACTGATATTTTAATTTGAATTGAAACTGAACTCAAATAACAATATTGTTCTCTCTTTGAAGCTTGAACTGCATCTGACTTGGAGAAAATCCAGAAAATTTTGTACTGTATTCCTTCTCTCCAAAAACAACTCACAGGACCAGGCGAGATCTTTCTGAATTCTAAACCTGATTCGTGTTTTGTTATTTTTTTCCAACTGAGTAGAGTAGTATGTTAAATAGCTTTTTTAAAAAAACCTTTTATTACCATGCATGTTAGAAGCAGGACCTCTTAAATACAGATTATGTCTTTGCCATTGAAAGAATAAAATGAGTTGTAAACTTCATGGGTCTTTTTATCAGAAAAGTTTTTAAAAACTGACAAATTTTATGTGACGTTTGATACTATATTTTCATTTTTGTGTTCCTTTCTTAAGTGAATTCAAAGAACTACATCGAAGAATTTTTAAAAACTCAGTGAATATTGTATTTCCACATTTTGCTGCTAGGTCTTTAAGGAATTTCAGCATAACAAGATAAAGTGGTAGGAAATGTAGGCTCCATGAGTGTTGTGGTTTGAATGTGTCCCTGAAGTTCATGTGCTAAAAACTTAATGCCCAATGCCAACAGCGTTGAGAGGTGGGACCTGAGACGATTGGGTTGTGAGGTCTCAGCCGTTGTGAGTGGATCAATGCCATTATGGCAGGAGTGGGTTCCTGATAAAAAGATGAGTTCAGCCTCCCTTCCTCTCTCTCTCTTTCTCTCACTCTTTTTCCTTCCACTTTCTGCCGTGGGATGACACAGCATAAAGGCCCTCAGCAGATGCTGGCACCAAACTCTTGGATTTACCATCCTCCAGAACTGTGACCCAAACAAACTTCTATTGCTTATCAATTACCCAGGCTGTGGTATTCTGTTGTAGCAACACAGACTAATGCCTGCATCAACAGCATTATCCCCTCAATACCTGTCACAACATCTAGGACACAGCTGGAGTGTAGTACCTATTTGTTGAGTGAGTGAGTGGAGGAATCCCGTTGCCTTCTTCTTGAGGACATAGATGTATATTTGCATTATATACCTTTGGTCTTGACTTTAAGTATTTTCTCTGCTCAATACTTTTGGTTTCCAGGTAAGTCTGTGGTTCTCTCTCTCTTTCTCTGTCTCTCTTTTCCCTGTGAATATCTACATTATTCATTGTCTTTCTGAGTTGTTAATCATCTCAAGAATTTTTTATGCCTGTGTGTGTGATTATTCTGAATTTGGTCTTTCATACAATCTTATCTTTCTTGAATAACTTTATTAGAAGATTTTATTTTATTTTCTTGTATAAAGTTGTATATTTTAAAAAATATACACAAGAATAGGCTCGACGCCTGTAGCACAATGGTTATGGTGCCAGCAACAGACACCCAGGGTGACAACTGCAACAAAAACCAGCCAGGCGTTGTGGTGGGCGCCGATAGTCCCAGTATTACTTGGGGACTGAGGCAAGAGAATTGCTTAAGCCCAAGAGTTTAAGGTTGCTGTGAGCTGTGATGCCACAGTGCTCTACCAAGGGCGACATAGTAAGACTCTGATCTAAGAAACTTCTTTTTCTTTAGACATCTAAATACAGGCTAGTTCTTACACTTTGATTCAAATTTCAACATGGTAAAAATTTGTTACATTAATTTCTTTCATTTTCTCCCATTATGTCTGGTTAGCACCACTGTCTTTCTTCCAGCATAGCTAGTTGGGGACATGCCCCTGAATTGTACAGAGGAAACTCTAAATAGCAGCGAGCAGGAAGGGAATTAACTGAGTAACTGACCCCAAATCTCCCCTATGCCCTCAGCCTTCAATTGGCACTTTTTTCTTTTGTATTAAGTCATATACACATAGATCATGAATACATTTATGCATACGTGGGGTACGATGTGGTGATTTTTTAATACAATGTGACGTGCTTATGTCACAATTGGCACTTTTTGACATTGTCTCCTGTTTCTTTCCTCCTGCAGCACTCTCTCTATTCCTATTTTAATATTTCCAATCTCAATCCTGATGACCAGTGCTGAGCTGGTGCCCACCACACATGTACACCCCTTGCAGGGCAGCCACGTCTCTGTCTGTTTCCCACGGAGATGTTACCCCCATCCACTGCGTGCAGGCTGGGTGGGGCCGTCAGTCAAAGTTCCGACCCCTGACTAAAGGTGAGTACATGATTCTAACTAAACAATGGGAATCTTGCCCTATGGAAATGAGATCTTGAACAACGTGACCCCAGGGCATTAAATGGAAAAACAGTTTTACCCTGAAGGGCAGGGCTGCCCATTAGTCCCTGCTCCCTGAATTTCTAGAGCTGTTCGGGTTCCTGTCCTTGCGTAACCCTTCCACTGTGATTCTGTGGGCTACTCTGTAGGCTTTCAACACACTTCTTTTTGTCTTCCATCATCCGGAGTACATTTCTGTTGTTTCAACCAAAGAGCCTCAATAATGCAGTGTTTGCAATTGAGACCTCCCTCTCTTTCCTTTGCTGCTTTAACTGGGAGCTGCTGCCTGGAACAGTGCCACACAGATCAGGGTGCACCCTGGAGCCTTGGCCACCAGATTCTTTGTCTCTCAAGTCTACTTTCCAGACCTTCCTTCGAGGCCCCTTTCTAGATACCCGAGCGCCCATCCTCACTTCTCTTGATGACATTTTGAAAAGATGTAGAACTATCCTGTTTATATTGAAATCTTCTATGACTTGGGGGTGACAGGCTGCATTTCACTGCCATGTGGAGAACCGAGACTCTACACACTTTGTTTACTTAAACAGAAACCAGCTAAACCAGAATAAAGTCAGCCTACTGGAATCCCTCCTCCCACCCCGCTTTTTACCTGGCCTCCCTCTGACAACAGGCGACCTTTGGGTGAAAACTGGGAGAAAGAAGACTCTCAAGTGGATGACATTTTTAGCATAAAGCAAGTCTTTGTGAGGGAGCGTCAGGAGCTTTCATCAGGAATGTCAGATGTCTTGTCCAAGCTAGCACTCTGCCATCCTCCCCTCCTCCCTCCCCGCTCAGCCAGTCTGGTTCTGCTTCTCTGGGCAGAGTGATGCATTCAGGTGACCGTCATTAGGACCCACATTCAGCAAATGGAGATTCCTCTCTGCAGGGCAGTGGCCCTGGAGGAGGTGCTCGGGGGCTCCCCAGGGGCCTCAGGTCAGGTCAGCACAGCCCTCCCCTCGGCTCTGAGCTGCACTAGCTGATGGGCTTGGTGACCTTACGCAGCACAGTGGTGTGCTTTGTTTTTAGTAGTCAGACAGCATCTGCGCTGGCAGTCCCGAAGCATCTCAGAGCAAACCACTCAGAACAGTTTGATGTGATCTTCTGCAGGGCAGGTTCTGGGGCTTGTTCCTCTCTACCACGTTTGATGGAATAAATTAATGGTGACTTGAAGTATAGCAGAGTTCACACAGCTACTTCATTTTAACCACGACCAGCACTAGGACGCTAGAGTTACCTAAGAAATGTAGGGAGAAAACAGGATTGTAAGGGGCTGGGAGGAAGAGTTTCTTAGTGAGTGGTTAAGAGAATGAACATGGGGCTCTGGGGAAAAGGTGCCACTCTACCACTCAGCTATTAATTTAGGCAAATTGCTTATGTTCTCTGAGCCTTGTCTGTAAAGCGGAGAAAACATCACTACCTGTCTCATAGTTAAAACTCTAAAATGCCCCCAGCATGGAGACAAGCACATAGTCAGTGCAGTAACTGTGAGCTGTTGTTTCCATCAATTTCACATGATGGAAACCGATGAGCTGTTAGTAGTCAGATCATCAGTAACTAGCCACCTACATACGTTTGCACAGCACTGGGAACTTTGGGGAAGCAAAGGCTGCAGAAAGGCCTCCTGCCTGGGAAGCCTGGCGTGGGGACCACAGCAGGGCCCCCCAACATCACAGTGGAGGCCAGTGCAGGACAGAGTAGAACCAAGGAGAATCTGCCCTTTCTCACCAACACCACACTATGGCACGTGCCCTGTGATTTAGAACTCACCCGAGGGAGAAGAAAGGAGAGGGTGAATCCTGCGGTTCCATAAGCTTGTGGGTGGGAAGTGCCCATACTTGCTAAGCCTGCACAAGTTGGTCCTGGCACACATGAAACAGAGATGCATGGGTATTTGGCATGTGGAATGAAGCACCTGACACCCCCCCACCCCTCCACCCCACACCTAGTCTTACCACCATCTTTGGTGGTCTCCCTTCTCTCCTTGAGGAAAGAGTGAGAGTCTGGCCAGAAGAACAGCGGGGCACTACTGGAAAGAGGACTGAAGCTCTGGACTGCATCCTGCTGATGGCCTCTATAGCTGGAACTCGAGCAGGAGCCCGTTGCAGTAGTGCCTGGCTGACGACCAAAGGCCTCAGAGCACAGGTGGGTTTGATGAGTGGAGAGGCCATTGGGGTGGGAGAGGAAAGGAGGAGATGGGTTCTGCAGATATACCTGAATAAAAATAGCAGGGAACTCATAGAGGGGGAAAGTGAGAGAGGACTGGGACTGGGCCTAGATGGCTGAGAGAAACAGGATAACAGAAATTGAGATGTCAGGAAGAGCCATGGTTGAGGGCGAGGGAACCAATGAATAGACATTTAGTCAAGTTGAGTTAAGGGGCTTAGTCAAGTGTAAATGTCAGCTATTCCAGTGAAAATGCAGCTGTCGTCTAGAATAAGTTGGTCTCAGACTTGTGGTCTCAGGACTCTTTCACGCTCTAAAAAATTATTGACTACCCATGGCCCAATGCAGTGGCTCACGCCTGTAATCCTAGCGCTCTGGGAGGCTGAGGCAGGAGGATCCCCTGAGGTCAAGAGTTCAAGACCAGTCTGAGCAAGATTGACACCTTGTCTCTACTAAAAATAGAAAAATTATCCAGATGTTGTGGCGAGTGCTTACAGTCCCAACTACTCAGAAGGCTGAGGAAGGAGGATCACTGTAACCTCGAGTCCGAGGTTGCTGTGAGCTAGACTGACACCATGATGCACTAGCCGGGGCAACTGAGTGAGAATCTGTCTAAAAAAAAAAAAAAAAAAAAAAAAAAAAGATAAAAATTATTAAGTACACAAAGCACTTTTGATTAAGTAGGCTTTATTCATCCATGTTATTATATTAGAAATTAACACTGAGACATAAAATATTTATTAAGCAAATTGCTTAAAAGAAACAATAACAATCCTATTTAACATAAATAACTACTGTATTTTCTAGAAAAACAGATTAGTGATCATTTTTCACTTTTGCAAATCTCTTTTGATGTCTGGCTTAACAGAGGACAGCTGGATTCTCAGATCTTCTTTTGCACTCAATTTGCTATGACTTATTGTGTTTAGTTGAAGTAAATGAAGAAAATCTAGTTTCATACAGATAGTAGTTGGAAAAGGGAAGATCTCATGTCCCCCTCCAGGGAAGTCCTGGAGCCATACTCAGAGAGCCACTGGTCTAGAGAGAGGTCATAGGCTTAGATAAATGTTTTGAAGTAATCTGCCTGGAGACGAGAAGTGATGATGCGGGGACTAAATGAGCTCTTGTTGGTAGAAAAGAGAGAAAAGGGCAGACAGCCAAGATCTGAGCTTCGGGTATATTTGTATAGTTGGTCTTCATTGTTCATAGATTCAATGTTTGAAATTTGCTTACTTGTTACAATTTATTTTTAAAATCAACACTCATGGCCCTTTTATGGTTGGTCATTCATAGATTAAAAAATTTGAGTTGCAACGATGTGCAACTAGATAACACCTGCAGCTGAAGCTGTTGGTGGTAGTTTGGGTCTCCTATCTGCTGTGCTGAGGATGAATTTAAATGATGCCTGTCATGAGTCACACAATGACATTTGGTCAACAACAGGCATATGCCATGATGGTCCCATAAGATTATAATACCATATTTCTACTGTTCCTTTTCTATGTTTAGACACACAAATGCTTGCCACGTGGTTACAATTGCCTCCATAATCCAGGGCAGTGATATGTTGTACAGTTTGCAGCCTGGGAGCAATAGGGGATACCATAGAGCCTGAGTGTGTGCTAGGCTCTACCATCTATGTTTGTGTGAGTGCACTCTGTGACGTTGGCACTACAACAAAATCACCTACTGGTCCCTTTCTCAGAGTATAGCCCCTTCATAAGTGACACATGACTGTACACAATGAATTATCACAGGATGAAACCCAAATCTAGACATGAAATTCATTTATGTTTTATATACACTTTCTACATAACCTGAAGGTATCTTTATACAACATGTTAAATAATTTTATGCATAAAGCAAAGTTGTTTTGTTTTTTTGAGACAGGGTCTTGTTCTATCACCTTTTTTGAGTAGAGTTCAGTGGCACGATCACAGCTCACTGCAACCTCAAATTCCTGGGCTCAACTGATCCTTCTGCATCAGTCTCTTGTGTAGCCTATGTAATTTTTTTCTTTTTCTTGTAGAGACTGGGGTGGGGGTGAAGATGTCTCATTTCTACTCAGATTAGTCTTGAACTCTTGATTTCAAGTGATCCTCCTGCCTCAGCACAAGTTGAGCCAAAATAAAATTTTGATTACATTTTAAGGAAATTTTTGATTGCACTTTAAGGAGATTTTTGATTGCATTTTAAGGAAATGTTTCCACTGGTGATGTCATGTTTCAGATTTTGGAGCTTTTCAGATTAGAGATGCTCAATTTGTACGTTAAATAAGATGTCTTTAAACAAAAACACATTAACAAGGTTATGTATTGATCAATTGATGAAAATGTGATCAGAGCCTCCCAGAAACCTAAACTTACATTTCCCCTATGAGCTCAATTCCCATATGAGTTCAAGTATTCCATAATTCAGGGTTTACAGCAATGTCACAGAACAAAATTACCTTGAATAATGGGGATTAACTATTCCTGGAGGTGGGAAGAGGAAGGGAAATCAGTAAATAAAGAGTCCAAGTAAAGTGGTTCCAGTGAGACAATTTTCCAGAATGAGGAACTAGTCAACTTGTCTGACACAGCAGAGAGAGCAAAGACAAAACGTTCAGCCTTTCCTGTCTCTACCACCACCTGGGGGAGGTCCCATCACTTCCTTGCCTAGACAGGTCTCTCCTAGACTTCTGCTCATCTCCATAAATACACATAGATGTATACACACACACACCACACACACACACACACAAACACACACATACAGATAAAGCAAGTCCTGAGGCTTGTTCCTGTGGGGCACGCATTCCTTCGCAGGCATGGAACGAGAGAGTAAGACTGCTGTAATCCTGTAAAAAGTGGTGTGGGGGAGGAAAATATTGAAATAAAGTAGCAGATGGCAGAGATGAGCTTATTGAAAAAGAAATGTTCTGAGGTTTTTACATTTTCTAAATAAAGGAACTCCTCTTTCTCAGCAGTAGACAGAAGGGTTAAATTTTTCAGCAGAAGTGCTCTGGGACACAACACAAATGTTTTTTAGCCAGGAATAGTTAGAAAGGCTAACGTTGTTTGATGAACTCCAGGTTGCATATGCCTGCAAGGAAAGGAAGTCAGAGTTCTCTTAATTTTTAAGGTAATCAGATGCAAGGTGCAAGTTGCGTTCTGCCTTTCTTGCCACTGTTGGACTAAGTGGGCATGGCATACTTCCACCACCTGGTGGCCACACACTTGAATTGCAAAGCCCGCTTTTTTAGAAAGCCAGGGAAAAATCTTTTGGCTGGATGGAGAAAACCAATGAAATGAAGTTATAAAAAACAATTGCTAATTTTTTAATCTATCAATAATACTTGATAATTCTAGACCAACCCAGAGTTATCGCTCTCTTCTTTGCACTTTTTGGTGGTTTTTTTTTTTTTTTTCCACCAATACCTGGTAGACACTGAACTGATCTTGACTTAACCATGGATGTTGAGTACGAGTCAACTCACTGCTCAATGGCAAGGAGGATCTAATAGCATCTTTTCCTCCTGGCTCTCAGAGACGTTTAACCCAGGCCTAAGAAGAAAAAATCTAAGGCTTTGCTAGCTTTCTCCAAAGATGGAATTTGGTTTTACTTCCTTGGAATGATCTGAAAAGCCAAGGAAGACTTTGAAGTAAATATATTCCTTTCTGTGAAGTCCCAAGAACCCTAAAATTCCCACATTAGTAATTAATTCTATTTCCTTTCTGGTATTTTCTTGAAAAATGTTGACACCCGTGTGAGGGGTGAGTTGTTAAATCATTAACACTTTAGTGTGAATAACAGTCTTAGCCACTTTCTTTAGGTGGGGCTCATGGCTTCTAGGAAGTTTTGGGAGGGGGCATTAAGGAAATAGCGCAAAGTGAGGAAGAGAGGGTATCAGATATGGTATTTCTATTATCTTATAGCCAAGAGGGTCAGGGAGAGCTTCACCTCAGTCTGTGGGAGCGTAACAAAACCTCAGTGACCAGTTACCCAGAGGAAGCCGTGCAGCGTGTCTGGGAGGACAATGGAGGAAGTGCTACAGAAGACCCATAACCACAGAGTCCCACAGGGAAAGCTGCTCTTCTAGCTGGGGACATTGTCATTTCCTTAAAGCAGAGTTTATAAGGCTTGTGGGTCTATATGGCCATATGTGGCTATGGAGATATACTTCGCTTAATCCTCAACATTTAAAATTGGGAGATTTTACCTTTAAAAAAATCTGAATTCCTAGTTTTTCCTAAGAAAATAATAAGAATGAGAACATTGATGAGACCAGCATGTTCATGTGACAGAAAGGAGCTGCCCCGCTGGGAGGACTGTGCCCTCCCCAGTTCACCACCGTCCCCAGAAGACCCACTTGCCTCCTTTTTGTTCCTGGCCTGGCTTCTGGAACCATCTGACCTGGGACTTTGCTCTCAAACACTAACAACAATTAAAATGATGATAAAAGTTACGAAGATACCAGTAATAACCAGTTGTTCAAAGCTACTTCAAGCCAGATATTGTGTTCAAAGCTACTTCAAGCCAGTCACATCGGAAATTATCTCTAATTCTCTCAAACTGGTGGTGTTCATATCCCCGTATTAGAGAGAAGAAACCCAGGGACAAGGGAAAGTTGTATATTCAGATGCTCCTTTTCAGATTTGTATTAGAATATTGTCACTGTAGATTTTCTTGGGAATTTATTATGCATTTTGTATATTTTTCTCGTTTCCTTAGACACTCAGCTAAAATGAATAGTGCTACATACACTTTCAATGCAGACAGCAGTCTGATTGCTTGGTCTCACCTCCCCTGAACTGGAGACTCTGCATAACAGGGCTTGAGACCCTTCTAAACTCCTGTGTTCTACCCACGAGGTGATGGGATTTCTGTTTAGCTATGTGAGACTTCTTTTCTAAATCACAAATAGTCATGGCTTCCTACTATTTCGCTAATTCATTAATAACCATGTTGTATTTTCAAAGACCAAGTGCATTTGTGCCAACTGAGAAAAGAAAAGAGGTGTTTCCATTCCTGCCCATTACTAACAGCAAAATTCCATTTAAACTGCTATTTCTTTGACTTCGAGTGGTGATCTCTAGGGAGGCAGTAGAGAAACTTCAGAGGGCAGCTAATGGGGCTTTTTTTAGAATACGAAAATAATGCCCCTGCCCTCAACTCTTTGGAGTCTTTGCCTCCTCCTGCCCAGTAGAGAGATTTCCAAGGTCCTTCTATGCTCTCCCTTCCTGGTAACCAGGTAAGCAAAGGCATGTGGGAGGCTTTGGGCCTATTTTCTTATCCCATTAAATTAGTAGTCCAGAAATTAGTTTGGTCATGTGTTGTGTGTTTAATCAAAAATGAAAATATCCTAATGACATATCTCTTGATGTCTCACAAACTTTGTAACTTTCTTTCCTTCCTCTTTATTGATTTGAGGTTCAGTAATTTTTCCTTTGTCAGTTTTGTTACTGACAATTATCTGTAATCATAAGAGTCAAATACAAGTCCTGTTACAAAAATTAGCTGATCCTTCTCACGTCACTTCCTGATCCCTACTACAACCACTTTACAAACCATTTTATACTATAGTCTATGATTTTTCACTTATGTACTTCTTGCTGTGGAAAACGAGGACGTTCTCTCTCCCACACCCACATCACACAAACACACACACACACACAAATGCATACATTCCAAGTCACTATCTTCCAAAACAAATTACATAAATAAATGTTGGTTAGATAACTAAGCAATCAGTGTTGTATTGCTCAAGTTCTAATCAGGAAACAGAAACCTCAGAGTAATTTGTACAGGAAAAGTTTAATATAAAGAGTTATTAACTATAGCATAGGATTATCTACTAAGGGAGAAAGAGAACTCTAAAGAACGCTCCAGAGGTGAACACATGTGAGAAACCAGAATATGCTCCCCAAGTTTGGGTATGATGGCTCATACCAGTCATCTCAGCACTTTGGGAGGTCAAGGAAGGAGGTTTGCTTGAGGTCAGGAATTTGAGACCAGCCTGGACAACCTAGTAAGCCCTGTTCTGACAAAAAATAAGAAAAATTTTTTGAGCTGCGTGTTGCAGTGGACCTGTACTCCAAGCTAGTCAGGAAGCTGAGGCAGGAGGATTGCTTGAGCTTAGGAGTTTGTTGATTGTACCACTGCACTCTAGCCAGGGAAAACAGAGTAAAGCCTTGTCTCAAAAAAAAAAAAAAAATCCTCTCCAAAATATGAAGGGCCGTTGAACTAAAGACAATTAATAAGAAGCAGATGCATGGGCAGCGACCGTCTCTCTGTGGGCAGAGCACCACCCACACACGCTGAGGCTGCTGGGTTCGAACCCGGCTCGAGTTTGCTAAAACAACCATGACAACTGCAGCAAGCCGGGCATTGTGGCAGGTGCCTGTAGTCCCAGCTACTTTGGAGGCTGAGGCAAGAGAATCACTTAAGTCCAAGAGTTTGAGGTTGCTGTGAGCTGTGACACCACGGTACTCTACCCAGGGCGACAGCTTGAGACTCTGTTTCAAAAAAAAAAAAAAGGAGTGGAAGCAAGAGGGCTCTCTGCCCTCTGCTAGAGTTCAGGAAAAGACACCCGAAGTACAGCAAGCACCTTGGGTGCTGAATACTTTGAACTAAAGGAAACCGGGAGGCCTCATATGTGGTCTCTCACCTTCTCCTGCCCTCCTGTCTCCCACCTGCAGTTCTCCCCTGGAGTGAGTCCCAGAAGCCAGAATTCTTCCTCAAGACAGGTTATAGAAACTAGACCCCTTTCCCAAAAAGCAAGCTGTAAAGCTTAGAAACACTACTCTAACCCTCTCCCTTCTGTGTAGGGGCTTGTCATGAAGAAATTCTTGGACTCACCTTGTCTGGTAGTGGGTCATAAAACCCTGTACCCAGGAGAAGGGAGGGCCACGCAAAGAGGCAGAGTAGGGTCCAGACAGGCAGGCCTCACTGGGTGCCCCCGCCCCAGGCATTACCTTTCCTGTCCAATCGCATTTCTACATGGCTTTCTATTGTTCCTGGAACCAAAGCATAAAAACAGACAGCTTTCCCTGAGTATTAATAGTCTTTATTTCTGACTGGCTGGTGATCTGTAAAAGACTGAAGCTGGACCCACACCTTTCACCATTAACTAAGATAGACTCAATGGATTAAAGATTTAAACTTAAGACACGAAACTATAAAAATACTAGAAGAAAGTGCAGGGAAAACTCTTGAAGAAATTGGTCTGGGCGAGTTTTTTTTTTTTTTTTTTAAATTTTATTTTTTTTTAAGTAGGAACTCAACTTTATTGCTTCAAGCAGCCGCTTATATAGAGTGCAGGGAAGGAGTGGGGAAAGAAGGCGGGGGATGAGGTGCATGACAGGATTGGGCCAATGGCATGGTACCATGTTGGCTGTATCTAGGTAGAGACAGTTTTAGGCCGGGCTTTGCTGAGTCTCCGAAGTAGCTCTAGGGATCTACTTCTAGTCAGGCTGGGAAGCTGCACTAGGCCTCAGGCACATGGCAGGGCCCAACAATAACTTGCCAGTTACTTTAAAAATTCAACATACACTTCCCAAATGGTCCAGCCATTCCAGTTCTAAGTATTTACTTAGGAGAAAAGAAAGCCTTTGTTCATACTTATCCATGATCCTTTATATCAGCCTTATTTGCAATAGCCCAAACCTGAAAACATCCATCAACAGGTGAACAAATAAACAGACTGTGCTGTGTTCACACAAAGAATCTATGAGAGGAACGAACAAGTGGCACGCAGGGCAACATGGATGAATCTCAGATTAATTATGCAGAAGAGCTCGTGCTTTATGACTCATTCCTTTTACATAAAATTATAGAAAATGCAAGTTAACCTATAGTAACAGAAAGCAGAGCTGTTTGTCTGGGGATATGTGGAAGAGGAAGAGAAAGAGGGATTACAAAGGGGATTCCATTCAAATCCCCTTTGGGAAAGAAAACACTTTAGATGAGAGTGTTAATTAACTCTCTGCCTGGCAGCTCACAAGCTTCTTACAGAACAGGGAGAGAGTAAAAGAGAATGTCTGAGAGTCAGAAGCCATAGTTTGTATAATCAACTCTCAGAAGTGACATCTGTCACATAAGAGGCAAGGTAGCTCAATACAGCCCACGCTGGTGGGATGAGTGTCATACAATTCCAAGAGCTGCACATCTTTGGGGGCTCTTTAGAGACTGACTACTGCAGGTAACAGATGCAAGCAAGCAGGAGTCTGAGAAAGCAAACACTGGCAGCAGGTCAGAACCACTTCACAAAGACGTCTTCTTTCCTTCTTTAAAAAAAAAAAGAAAGAAAACAACATCTTTTCTCCCTGTAATCATAACAGCTGATGGTGCTGATACAGTTGGACAGTGTGTGTTTCTGCGTTTTCTCCAGCAGAGAACGGGAGATGCGTAGAAGTGGTGGAATGAAAGAAGCCAGAGATCGTGCCCTGGATCCTCCAGACGGTCTTAGTTGTTTTCTGGAAAAGTTTGTTGATCTGTTGGATGTACCACTCAGGGCAGGTAATGCTGCTATAAATGAACAAACAAAAATGACAAAGATTTAATTGGCTAACCACTGCAAGTTTATTTCTTGTTCAGGCAAAGCCTGCTCTCAGACCAGGAAACTCTTCAGGGCTTCTCTCCTCCACGTGACGCCATGTGGTGACTCAGGGATCCAGGCAGTTTCCATCTTGTGGCTCTGCCCAAGACCTCCTCCATGACCAGGAAAACAAAGCCTGGAGAATCTTGCAAGAGCCTTTTGCTGCCTCAGAAACTACAGCCTCAGAACATCATCACTGCTGCCTTAGAACATCACTTCTGTTCATTTTCTACTGGTCAGAACTGGTCATATGGCCCTGCCTAACTCAAGAGGACCGTAAACTTAAAAAGGAAAGCAGACCTGGGTATTGGACAGTCTGAATATCAATTGCATATGGCAAAGAGGAGAGTTAACGCAGCTGCCAATATCTGGAGGTCAGTATCTTTACATACATATCAAAGCTAGGGAACCAGGTGGCTTCAGAATTACTAACAACGCTTTAACAGAAAGTCTCCCCACCACACACACAGTCCCACGTATTGTTGTGTTTATGATAAGGCCTTCGTATGTGTTGACTCATTTGATGCTTGTAGTTCCCCAATAAGGTTTTCCCGTATCACGAGATGTTAAGTAAAGATTGGTATTTTTATTCTCATTTTATTTTTTATTCATTTATTTTTTACAGACAAGGTCTCACTCTGTTGCCCAGGCTAATCTCATCTAGTGCACTCACCCAGTGTAGTGGTGTCATCTTAGCTCATTGCAACCTCAAATTCCTGGGCTCAAATCATCCTCCTGCCTCAGCTACAGGCAGGGGTGTGTGTGTTTGTGTGTGTGTGTATAGAGATGGAGTGTCCCTGTGTTGCCCAGGCTGGTCTCAAACTCCAGTCTTCAAGTGATCCTTCCACCTCGGCCTCCTGCAAATACATTTCTTGTTGCAGCACAGTGGTTAAACAACTCATCCAAGGCCACAGGGCCCACGTGCCAGCTTATTCCACCCAAGCCTGCAAATCCACCCTGCATCTTCCCCACTTTGCTCTGGGTCCTGGAAGGCTGAACTTCATGGCCCACTTCAACAGACTGGGATGCCCTCTCTTTTCTGGTAGGATCAGGCAATGAGTAGCCCTGTAAGGAGCTCAGAGGGAAGTAGAGCCACGAGCTGGGTATTTATCCCCCTTGCTCCTTACCTGTGGAGTTGCAGGAGGTTGGTCTCTGCCTGGACCTGAGGCCTTGTCCATTTTGAGTGCTAGAAAACACTCCCTCCCTTCACCCTTTCCAACATAGGGGTGGTATCTCAGCTGTTACTGGGCTCAGAGTACTTTACAATGCCTTGTACCACACTCTCTTCAAATCATCCAATTTGAGTGGCCCTTTCCTATGTGCAGAGACTTTGGTTAATATCAACAATAAGTGGTGGAGCAGTATTGGCCTTGCACAATGATACAATTATTTGTCAGGTTTCTTTCTTTTCTTTTTTCTTTGTCCCCCTTTCCCCCAGACAGAGTCTCAAGCTGTTGTTCGGGTAGAGTGCTATGGTGTAATAGCTCACAGCAACCTCAAACTCTTGGGCTTAAGTGATTCTCTTTCCTCAGCTTCCCAAGTAGCTGGGACTACAGGCACCACCACAATGCCCCGCGATTTATTTATTTATTTATTTATTTACTTTTTGCAGTTGTCATTGTTGTTTTAGCTGGCCTGGCCCAGGTTCAACCTGCCAGCCACTGACGCCCTAACCACTGTGCTACGGGCACCACCCTTCTTTGTTTTTTTTTTTCTTTTTTTTTTTTGAGACAGAGTGTCAAGCTGTTGCCCTGGGTAGAGTGCTTGGGCATCATAGCTCACAGCAACCTTAAACTCTTGGGCTTGCCTCAGCCTCCCAAGTAGCTGAGATTACACATGCCTGCCACAAGGCCGGCCTTTCTTTGCTTTTTATCGAGATGAGGTCTCCCTGTGGCTCAGGCTGGTCTCACACTCCTGAGCTCAGGCAATCCACCTGCCTCAGCCTCCCAGAGTGCTAGGATTAGAGGCATGAGCCACTGTGCCCAGCCTATTTTTATTTATTTTTATGAGTTTAAAAAAAGAATGTTGTAGAGACAGGGCCCCACTGTGCTGACCAGGTTGGTCTCAACCTCCTGGCCTCAAAAGATACTCCTGCCTCAACCTCCCCAAGTGCCAGGATTACAGGATGAGCCACTGTGCCCAGTCCTGAATTATGGGCTTTAAATGGGTAGATATCATACAGAGGGTGCCAAAAAAATGTACACATATTTTAATAAAGAAAAAAATATTAAAATTGTATTACTTGGCCAGGCACAGTTGCTCATGCCTAGGATCCTAGCACTCTGTGGGGCTAAGACAGGAAGACCGCTTGAGCCCAGGAGTTTGAGGTTGCTGTGAGCTAGGCTGAGGCCATCACACTCTAGCCTGGGGTAACAGAGTAAGACTCTATCTCAAAAAAGAAAAATTGTAATACTCAAATCAACTTTGATTTCTGCAATTATAAGAGATACCAGATACAATATACAAGATAGCAAATATTATTGATATATACTGAGTATTACACTTTTAATATAGTTTTTTCCTTTTTTTTTTTTTTTTTTTTGAGACAGAGTCTCAAGCTATCGCCCTGGGTAGAGTGCTATCACATCACAGCTCACAGCAACCTCAAACTCTTGGGCTCAAGGGAACCTCTTGCCTCAGTTTTTGTATTTTTAGTAGGGACAGGGTCTTGACCTTGTTCAGGCTGGCCTTGAAACTGTGAGCTCAAGCAATCCACCCACCTTGGCCTCCCAGAGTGCTGGGATTACAGGCATGAGCCACCGTGCCCGGCCTAGTTTTTTACTTTCTTAAAATGGGTATATATTTTTTGGCACCCTCTGTAGCATGTGAATTTTATTTCCATTAAAACAAGCCAAAATGAAACAAAGAAAGTCTGAGAAACTGTCACAGCCAAGAGGCACCTAGGGAGATAAGATGCCTAAATCTCATATGATAATGTGGATAGGATACTGAAATGGTAAAAAGGACATTCAGTAAAAGCCAAGAGAATCTGAATCAGGCATGGACTTTAGTTTAATAATAATGTATCAATATTAGTTCATTAAATGTGAAGAACATCAATAATCACGTAAGATGTTTATAATACGAAAACAACACTGGGAAAACTGAGTATACAGTCTGTGGGAGCTCTGAGCTCTGTACCATTTTTGCTCTTTTTTTTTCTTTTCTTTTTGTGGAGACAGAGTCACTTTGTCACCCTCAGTAGAGTGCTATGGCATCATAGCTCATAGCAACCTCAGACTCTTGGGCTCAAGCAATTCTCTTGCCTCAGCCTCCTAGTAGCTAGGACTACAGGCGCCCTCTATTTTTAGAGATGGGGTCTCACTCTGTCTCAGGCTGGTCTCAAACTGGTGAGCTTCAGCAATCGGCCTGTCTCGGCCTCCCAGAGTGCTAGGATTACAGGCATGAGCCACCACGCCCGGCCCATTTCTGCACCTTTTGTATAAATCTAAAACTGTTCTGAAATTAAAAGTTTATTAAAGAAACAATCAGAAGCTTGGTGCCTGTAGCTCAGCGGCTAGGGCACCAGCCACATACACCGGGGCTAGTGGGTTCAAACCTGGCCCTGGCCAGCCAAACGACAATGACAACCACAACAAAAAAATAGCCAGGCGTTGTGGCGGGTGCCTGTAGTCCCAGCTACTTGGGAGGCTGAGGCAAGAGAATCGCTTAAGCCCAAGAATTGGAGGTTGCTATGAGCTGTGATGCCACAGCAGTCCACCAAGGGTGACATAGTGAGACTCTTTCTCGAAAAAAAGAAAAAAGGAACCAATCAGAGCACACGCAATTATAATCATTTGGGCAACTTTAAAAAAACACAAGTGATCTTATCTCTGGCTGTACAGGGGTCCTCAAACTGCAGCCTGTGGGCCACATGAGGCGGTGTGATTGTATTTGTTCCCATTTTGTTTTTTTACTTCAAAATAAGATATGTGCAGTGTGCATAGGAATTTGTTCATAGTTTTTTTTTTTAAACTATAGTCCGGCCCTCCAATG
>CAUYPK010099046.1:0-11636 GCA_963574355.1 Loris lydekkerianus
TAATGATTATTTCAAAAGGTCATTTCAAAAGTTTTGTCCATTTTTATGAGTCTACTTTAAACTGTAATATCTCAGTGAATATTTATTCAATTTAATCGAAATAAGCGCCATTGAATCAGTGCACTTTTGCCAACGTAACACAAGTCGATTAATTCCATCAGCACAAAAATTGGGTGCTCGGGATTCAATGAAGTCAATGAAGGCCGTTTTTGCTAGGTCCTGATTGGCAAAGGTTCTACCAGTGAGAAAGTTATCGAAGTGCTTGAAAAGGTGGTAGTTAGTTGGCGAGAGGTCTGGGGAGTAGGGTGGGTGGGGCAGAACTTGATGCTCAATTCCTTTAATTTTCGGACGGTGATTTGTGAGACGTGCGGCTGGGCGTTGTCGTGGAGCAGGATCGGACCTCTTCTGTTGACGAGTGCTGGCTGCTGCTGACGCAATTTTCAGTACATTTCATTGATTTCCTCACAATAGGACTCTGCTGTGATGGTTTGGCCTGGTTGCAGAAAGTTATAGTGAATCACACCAGCTGCTGATCACCATACAGTAACCATGATCTTTTTTTGGTGGGGTTTCGCCTTTGGGAAGTGCCTAGGTGGCTCATCGGTGTCCAACCACTGTCCTGAATGTTTCCTATTGTCGTAGAGAATCCACTCTTCATCACACATGATGATCGATCCAAAAAAGGATCGTTTTGGTTGTGCAAAAGCAATGAAGAACAAACCTCGAAACGTGACAATTTCTGCCGATCGTTTAAATCATGGGGCACCTACTTTTCGAGCTTTTTGACCTTTCCAATACGTTTTAAACCATCAGAAACTGCATGGGAGCTGACACCCAGGTCTTCCGCCATCCCACGCACCGTTTGTGATGGTTCAGTCTCCACTAGAGTCCTCAAATCCTCGTCCTGGATTACTCTAGATTGACCACTTTGGGGCTCATCTTCAAGGCTAAAATTTCTGGAATGAAATTTCGCAAACCAGCGTCGAACAGTGCATTCATTAACACTATCATTGCCAAATGCCTGGTTAATTTTTTGGGCTGTTTTGGCAGCGCTTTGGTTCAATTTGAATTCGTAGAGAAAAATTGGCCGAAAATCACTTAATGACATCATATAGTAATAGGCTGAAAAGAATAAAAAAAATTAAAGTAGAAAAAAAGGAACAGCATCAACGTATAGAGTACAAAATTCTCCATCGATCAGTATATATCACGACACAGTAGAATAAATATTTATTGAGATATGGAGCTACAAAAACACATGACATTACAACAAACAAAACTTTTGAAACAACCTAATAAAACAGATGAAAATCAAGACATTTGTTTAATTAAATTAATACATGTGGCTACACTTATAAAGATGCATGATTACATGGATGTGCATAAATTCTGTATTTGAATCAATGCATTGAATGTGTGAAGAATCGTTAGGTATTAGAAATTCTTAGCTTACTTTGTTTCACAGAACCTGTTTAATTCATTTAATATAGGCGAAGATTCTGCTAAAAACCACTACCAAACTTAATAGGTTATAGATTTCATAGTCAATTTTTATCTTATAAATAAGGAATGATCACCATATTTAGCATTTGGTGACCTCCCTAATTTTAGCTTGTTTATTAAAGAAATGAGTAGAAGATTTAAGACTAACGGTATATATCAATAAAGTGGTTCAGTGTTTATAGATAGAATCAACTTGAATCTGCATATATAATTTGAAATAATTAGTTACTCTTGTTATTTCTGTACCTATCTCTACAGTGACTGTTCTTTTTGAGAATTGTATGATTTTCCTGTGATGCTTAGTTAAAACTTATTTCTAAAGCTTGCAGGTATAATCATTCTTTCTTTATGCTTCATTGCCATAGCATGTTTATAGACAATATTTTATTACTGAGTTCCCAAATCCAGTTTTTTCAGTAGACTTGCTGTGTATCAGAACACATGTTTCTCCTTGATCTGGTCATTTAGACTTGAGAACCTTTTATAAGATCGAACAATGTCAGATATTTAGATAATGGGGCTCTTTGCAATTTTATCACTGTATTGTATACTCTTCATCTTTTTCCTCAACTCGTGAAGGTCCAAAAGTCTTATGTTGCTTTCCTTTTTTTTTATCCTCCAGTTGAAGAAATTTCATCCACTTCTAATCAGGTAATTAAAAAGCAAAACCAAACCAAAACAAAAAGCCAAATAAGCTTTCATTACATTTATATGAGAAATGCCAAAATACAGATGATTTTATTCAAGGGTAGCATTTGTGTTCCTTTATTTGCAATTACTGAATGGACTTTAGAAATCTTTAATATTTTAAAAAGTGTAGTTGGTAGTCTTAATGTAGAAATGGAAGGAAATAAAAAATTAACAACTATTTTTAATTATTCAGGTAGTTAGCAAGTTCTTATCATTTTCATCCCAGTTGTACTAGTCTATTATTTTAATTTTCAAAGCTATTATTACAAAAATAAATGATATCAAATAAATTTACCCTTATAATCTGACTGCCATAAAACACAATAATTCTTTTTAGCTTTCCACATTTCCTTTCAGTCTTTATGTACAGAAATTAGCATTTATATTACAAACATGGTAGAAATCAATGATTTATGGAAAATATGTTTATTTTTTAACATTGCATTATAAGCATTTTATGGATTTAATTAGTATAGTATTAATGCTTTATTTTTTCTTTCCTTTACTGCTTATGCAATTAAAATGTACTCTATTTGTTATTATTACCATTTTATTTTATAAAAATTTGTCAGTATATGACTTGATCATTGATCTAGGTCATTAGGTCAAAGACCCATTATATACTGTGATCTGACTGTTACATACATTGTGTCTCAAAATGTGAGATGTAAAATATACAACTGCTTTTCTCTAGAAAAAAGCATTTTCTCTTCTTTTCTCTTTTTATTATGTAGGAAGAAATGAAAGCAGAATGAGTAATTTGACTCATTCTTGGAGTCAATTTGGAGCACAGTTTATGTAGCTAAAATAAGGTCTCAAAGACACCAGGGCATGGAACAAGGGCTTTGGGTATTTGAGGTGAAAGAGCCAGTGGTGTTATCTTTGTACACCTGATGATGTACAGAAGAAGAGAAAATGGGGCACTGAGTTCAATTTGATGGAGGATCCTGATCCTTGATTTCTTTTCTCTTTGTGCTTGGCAGGAGACTGGCAGTGGTTCTGAAGAAGTGTGCTACACTGTCATTAATCACATCCCCCATCAGAAGCCCTCCCTGACCTCCCATGATGGTGATTATGAAAACATTGACTCCATCACAAGGAGAGTGAGACGGCTTAGAGAAGGATCAGAAACAGAATATGCCCTTGTTAGGATGTCTGTTACTAGGGCTTCTTCCAGCACCCAGGAGCATGATTATGAACTTGTGTTTCCATACTAACGCCCACAGATTGCCTCATCATCCCCAGCAATGAAAATGATGCAGAATGGCAGACTCCAGAGGAGATCTTCACTCTCAACAGTTCATGAGATTTCTGTCCAGAGTTTAACAATTAATATCATCTTACTACATGGGTTTAGGCCATTCTGAAATGTGGCATCTCTGTAGTTTGGGAAAACCATGTAAATTGACATAATGATCTAGCGTATTCCTTGTGTTATTGCTTGTAAAGTTCAAGAACACAGTGATGGTAAAAACCTTCCCAGGAAAACAGCCATACACAGATACACATCTTAGAAACTTATGTCCTATAATCTTGAACTCCAACCCTCCTCTTTAAATTTCAAATGCCAACATCTCTAGTTTCAATTATCTATTTCACTTTGAGGTGTCATCTATTCAATAAATTTTTGTAATTAAGACAATTTAACCAGACCCTTTTGCTAACTTGATATTTGCTTCAATTTTGCCTTTCTTATGTGCTGGAAATTTTTGGTTATAAACTTGTAGTAATACTCCAAGAATCAATAGTTTTTGATACTGGTTTTTCTGCGAAGAGAAACTGAAAGTGTCACAAAAGAAAAACATATATAAAATGAATCAAATATAGTTGCCCATAATTGCCTTTCTTTCCATCAGTAAATTGTAGCGTTCTGTCCACACATTAGTAAAAAGTAAAAAAAAAAAATAAACAAACTTGTGGTTATACCTTTGTTCATAACATAATTGTTAATTTAACCTGTGACCAGTTACTTCTACTTCAGGAGGATGAATAGCTTCTGGTTTTAAAATTCAGGCAAATTAGTAAAAATAATCCACCTGTTTATGCTTCATTCACAAGGAATTTTAAATGATATGCCAACTTTTTAATAAGGATCCAAAGGCCTTAACTGACAAAGCACTGAGGATATATTTTTCTACATATTGCCAATATACAGGTTGAATATCCCTCATCCAAGATGCTTGTGACCAGAAATGTCTTGGATTTTGAATTTAAAAAAAAAGTTGGCATATTTGTGCATACATATGAGCTATTTAGAGGGTGGTACCAAAGTCTAAACATGAAATTATACCTTATACACATAGCCCAAAGGTAATTTTATATAATATTTTTAATAATTATGTGTGTGAAACAGGGTTTGGATACATTGAACATTTGAAAAATGAAGGTGTCACTATCTTATGTCAACACTCATAAAGTTTCAGATTTGGGGGCATTCAGATTTCAGAGCTTTGGATTGGGTAATCTCCACCTGTACTCTCCTTTTCATCATGGGCAGGTATCAATCAATTGGTAGGCTTCAGCGAACTTGTTGGCTGTATTCACATTTTGACTCTTTACTCTTTTACAAATTCTTGTGTTCCCTTGCAAGTGATGTTAGTGTGTAGAACTTAATAGAAATCATATAATTCTAAAAAATTTATCATATGAAAAATATGTTAGTCTTGTAGAAATTACCCAATGTTAGGGAAATGGCAAAGTTATTGACTCTGCATGCCTTTGTAGTTATTTTTAATATATAACAAATATCACATTTGAAATAAGATTGAGTAATTTGAATTTGTGTTAACAGTCTGGAATTATAGCAGAAGGGGCAGGTACTGTTTATTAGATGGCACACTGAAATCTAAAGGCATGAATGTGAACTGTGCTATGGGCAGGCTGCTTAATCTTTCCTTCTGAGATTCAATTTTTTTTTTTTTTTTATTGTTGGGGATTCATTGAGGGTACAATAAGCCAGGTTACACTGATTGCAATTGTTAGGTAAAGTTCCACTTGCAATCATGTCTTGCCCCCAGAAAGTGTGGCACACACGAAGGTCCCACCCCCTCCCTCCTTCCTCTTTCTGCTTTTCCAACTTGTCATCTTTTTAGAAGTTTGTAAACCCCTTTTGTGTCAGTGCCTGAGAATGTCAACCTCCTGTTCTTTGCAAAGCATAACATTTAAAGTATTAAATAATGACAATGTCAGTAACTAAAATTAAGCATAGTCTTGTTTTAACTCAGCATTTATATTTGCTTCTGTTGTTTATTTGAACTTTTCTGATTTTTGCTCAGATTAGTTCATAGCATAAAAATTACTGCTTAGGATTTTTGTTTTCCTGACCATTCTAAATCAAAGTAGTGACTTTATAATTGATCAGAAAGGTAGGTTGATTTTCTTTAGAAGTCCAGTGATCATTAGCCCCATAACACAGATTTTGTGGCATGATTGCATCAAATGAGGTAGATCAGGTAGATCATGATGGAAATGGGTGGGATTATTTCTAGGAACGTGTGTAAAACAGAAGGGAGGGGGAAATTGTTTATAATATTCAATTTGGATCATTGTGGATATATAATATATATGTATATGAACCATTTTACTTTTCTTGAATGTCTTTCTTACATGACAACAGAATTTTTTTTTTTTTTAAGAGACAGAGTCTCACTTTATCACCCTCAGTAGAGTACTGTGGCATAGCTCACAGCAACCTCCAACTCCTGGGCTTAGGCGATTCTCTTGCCTCAGCCTCCTGAGTAGCTGGGACTACAGATACCTGCCACAATGCCCAGCTATTTTTTGTTGCAGTTTGGCTGGGGCCGGGTTTGAACCCACCACCCTCGGTATATGGGGCTGGCATCCTAGCCACTGAGCCCAGTGCCACCCATGACAACAGAATTTTAAGAACAAAAAAGAAACGTAACACATTTGCAAGGATGAGATGGGGACATTAACAGGATTTAGTAGATTTAATAGATTACTTGACACTACTTGACACAAGTAAATTGTTTTTGGTCAGAATTAGACTTAACTGCTCAGTCATAATGGAAGATGTTTATATTTGTGAAGTGTCTTTCTCTAAGCCTGTTCTTTATGTGAGTGATAAACCTAATTAAAGGAAAAGTGCCATATCAATTGCTATTGATATAGATTATTAGTGAAACTCATTTGATTAAAACTTCACACTACTGTAAATAAAAAGTTTGTTAATTAAAAACTTTGAAAACAAACAAATTCAAACAGCATCAATCTTTAATTTTTTAAAATTTGTTTTTAGACAGAGTCTTTATCACCCTTGGAGTGTGCTATGGCCCATAGCTCACATAGCAACTTCAAACACTTGGGACACAGGGGTCCTCAAACGATGGCCCATGGGCCACATGAGGCAGTGTGATTGTATTTGTTTCCGTTCTGTTTTTTTACTTCAAAATAAGATATGTGCAGTGTGCATAGGAATTTGTTCATAGTTTTTTTTTTAAACTATAGTCCGGCCCTCCAACAGTCTGAGGGACAGTGAACTGGCCCCCTGTTTAAAAAGTTTGAGGACCCTTGGCTTAGGAGATCCTCTTGTCTCAGCCTTCTAAGTAGTTGGGACTACAGGCTCCCTCCACTATGCCCCGCTATTTTTAGGGGCCCTGTCCCTCCACCCACTTTAGCCTCCCATAGTTCTGGGATTACAGGCATAAGTCACTGCACCTGGCCCAGTGTCAATCTTTATAAAAAAACTATACATATTATTTGTAGTGTATGATCCAAATTCTTTGTGTTTGATATTTGTATATCATTGTCTTATGTGTATGACCAAGTTTTCTGTTCAAATTAATTTGAAAACTTGATTAATTCAGATAGTGTTTACCCTTCACTTAGCTACATACCTGTGTTTATGCATTTGATTTGCCTTCTTTGTTAAGATAATGAGGAAACTTAAATTAGTAACTGGCATCAATGAGATGGTGACTGATGTTACTTGGTGTAGTCCACACTTTTAATAATGGTATTTTCTGTTGGAATGGTAAACATTTCAAAATATCTGGCATAGGAATACTTTAATTTCCATTTTCTCCAATAATATGCTTAAGATTATTGGCTTTGGAATCAGATAGATACGAGCCCTAACGTTATATCTTTTATTGCTTATTTAGGTTTGAGACTTTTTTTTTTTTTTTTTTTTTTTTTTTTTTAGATAGTCTCACTCTGTTGCCCTGGTAGAGTGCCATGGCATCATAGCTAAACAGCAACCTCAAACTCTTGGGCTCAAGCAATCCACTTGGCTCAGCTTCCCAAATAGCTGGGACTACAGGCACCTGCCACACACCTGGCTAGTTTTCCTAATTTTAGTAGAGATGGGGTCTTAAACTCTTGAGCTCAAGCAAAGTGCTAAGATTACAGGTGTGAGGCACTGTGCCTGGCTAGGGCAGATTTTTTAATCTGTGAGTGAATTTTTTTATCTGTGAGATGAGGATGACAATAAAACACAATGAAAACACTGTTAAGGTTAAATTATCTACTGTGTACATCTCTGATCATGTCGTCATGTTTAATAAACATTAATTATGTCATTTAAATAGAATAAGTGGAGATTCTAGTTGAAATTTTATTAAAAGGCAAAAAAAGGATTTCTAGGTGGTAGACCGGAGTGTGAAGTAGTAAAGTAATTGAATTAGAAAACTTTTATGTATATAGGAGGTAGCTATATATAGAATATAGTGAAAGACAGAAAAGGTGAATAATTTACTTTGTATCATATGTGGCATTATTTTAATTCTAATTTGTCCTGCTGAGAATTGTGCCACTTCTCTTTCACCATTGATTTTGTATTTAAAGAACATACAAATTCTTATATTCATAGGTTTGGGCACAGATTGGATAACAAGACAATGAAGTGATATTTAAGGCCAGTTATTGCTAGATGACAGATATTTGTGAGGATAGAAGGGAATAATGATACAAAAATCTAAAACTTACTTGCCTTTAGGTGTTCTAGACTTAAATTTGAATATGAGAAAATTTGTTTTAATGAGCTTGAGGTCATAAGCACATGGGTCTTAATGGAAGGAAATAACAGTCACTTATTTTCTAATTCTTTTATATAGATGTTAAGGTCTTTTTTCAATATATATATATATTTTTGAAAAGCATAAATAGTTTGGGTCTTTTTCATGTAGTTGGCCAATTGACAGAGTAGACACTGTGTACTGTTTGAATCTAAGAGCTTAAATACTAGGAAAGTTTGTTCCAGGAGAATGGGTGGAGAATAATCTATTAATAGAGGAACCAATTTGTAAATGATATAGAATGGATATAAATGACTCTTAAGTTTGCCTTTTAGTACCATCATCATTACTCATAGGTGATTGTTATCATTAAGAATACTTTACTTGGGCAGCGCCTGTGGCTCAAAGGAGTAGAGCTCCGGTCCCATATGCCAGAGGTGGCAGGTTCAAACCCAGCCCTGGCCAAAAACTGCAAAAAAAAAAAAAAAAAGAATATTTTTCTTGAGACAGGATTTCTCACTCTGTTGGCTTAGGCCACTCCTGGGCTCAAGCCATCCTCCTTCTTTGGCCTCCTAGGTAGCTGGGACTACAAGTGTGTGCAAACATGACCAGCTTATTTATATTTATTTTTTTGTAGAGAGGTGGCCCAGGCTGATCTTGAACTCCTGGCCTCCCAAAGTGCTTGTAATTATTTAAATGTAAAGCATTTCACAGTAACTCTGAGACAAGAACTATTTTCCATTTTATAGATGACAGATAAAGTAAGTTGTACAAGTTTATACAGCCAGTAAGGTTGGAACTAGTATTCAAATTCTGATAAATCTCATATAAAGCATAGTCTTTACCTCTATTCTGTAATTTTTAATTATGAGTGGTAAATAAGCACAATAACTGTCTGTGTCTCTTTCCTCCAATCCTGTCATCTTCCTTCATGTACCTTTGTCGTCTCTTATTTTTGTTATTTACTCTAATGATTGATTTCTTAGGTTTCATCTTTTTTCTTTATGAGTTATCAACATCATTCTTTGTACTGAAAACCTAATTGAGTAAACAGCCAGAATATTTCTTGCTTCTAAATGTTTAGGAATCCAGTTTTAGGAAAGACGAAATTTGTGGTCACAAACTGTATTGAGGCTTAAAGGCGGTATATACCTGCTTGCCTTTATCTAGTCTCCATTTCTTCTACCTTCTAGTTTTGATCAGTTATTGATTGTGTTTATAAATTTTTTTTGTTTTTGTTTTTTTTTTTTTTTTTTTGTGAGACAGATTTTCACTATGTCATCCTGGGTACAGTGCTGTGGTGTCATAGCTCACAGAAACTTCAAACTCTTGGGCTTAAGCAATTCTCTTGTCACAGCCTCCCAAGAAGCTGGGAGTATAGGCACCTATCACAACGCCTGACTTTTTTTGGTTGTAGTTTTCGTTGTAGTTTTCATTGTTTTTTGGCAGGCCTGGGCTGGATTTGGATTCGAACCCGCCAGCTCTGGTGTATGTGGCTGGTGCCCTCGCCACTGAGCTACAGGCACTAAGCCAAATTTTTTGTTTTTTGAAATTGAGTTTCACTCAGTCGCTCTGAGGTTGAGTGCTGTTGCATCATAGCTCACAGCAACCTCAAACTCTTGGGCTCAGGTGATCCTCCTGCCTTAGACTCCCAAGTAGCGGGTACTATAGGAGTTTGCCACAAGGCCCAGCTGTTTTAGAGATGTGATCTTGCTCTTGCTCAGGCTGGTCTTAAACTCCTGAGCTGGCTGCCTTGGTCTCCCAGAGTGCTAGGATCACGGGCGTGAGCCATTTTGTTTCCAAAATTTTATTTTTCCTTGTGTCTTTACCCCTCCATGTGGGATCATTCTCCTGCTGCCTAAAGTAAGGATCTTTTTTGTTGGATTATTTGATATTTATTTGTGAAAAAGTTTGATTTCTTTCCTCTGCCTTTTTTAAGTCCTAGTCTCTTTAAACTGAAAATTTTTTTTTTTTTAGTTCTGTATCTAGAAATTTGTGCTGGTGACCCCATTCCAATTATATAGTATTGTATTTGGTTTCCTCTTCCTTATGGTAACTTTAATATTAAGACTCTAGAAGGGAGGCTCTGTACCTGTGGCTCAAATGGCTAAGGCGCCAGCCACATACACCTGAGCTGAAGGGTTCAAATCCAGCCAGGGCCCACCAAACAACAATGACAGCTGCAACCAAAAAATAGCTGGGCATTGTGGCAGGTGCCTGTAGTCCCAGCTACTTGGGAGGCGGAGGCAGGAGAATAGCTTGAACTATAATGACACAGCACACTAACCAGGGCAACAGCTTGAGGTTCTGTCTCAAAAAAAAAAAGAAAAAGAAAAAAAGAAAAGAAAAGAAAAAAAATCTAGAAGGGAAAGAAGATAATATAAACCTGAATGCTTTGTTAGCCATTTTGAACTGGAAGTCTTCATCACTTAACGTTTTAAACTTAATTGTGGTGCGGTGATACAACCCGCCCCCTGATTCAACACTTGGAGTCCTTGGAGATGAGACCTTACAGACTCTTACTACACTTTTACCTTTCCCAATATCATTCTTAAGAATCCTGGGTTTTGTTTATAGTTGCACGTTAAGATTTTCTCTTTTTAAAATTATTATTAGAGACAGGGTCTCACTTTTGTTGTCCTTGGTAGAGTACTGTGGCATCATAGCTCACAGCAACCTCAATTCTTGGGCTTAAGCTATTCTCTGGTGTATGTGGCTGGCACCCTAGCTGCCGAGCCTATTATATTATTAATTTCAAGGCTTTTTTTTTTTTTTTTTTTTTTTTGAGACAGAATCTCACTTATTAACCCTTGATGAAGTGCTGTGGCATCACAGCTCACAGCAACCTCCAAATCCTTGGGCTTAGGCGATTCTCTTGCCTCAGCCTCCCTAGTAGCTGGGACTACAGGCACCTGCCACAACGCCTGGCTATTTTTTTGTTGCAGTATGGCCGGGGCTGGGTTTGAACCCGCCACCCTCAGTATATGGGACTGGCACCTGCTCACTGAGCCACATGCACCGCCCAATTTCAAGAATCTTTTAAAATACTTTATACATTGTTTAGCATAGCTCTTAATGTTCTTCATTGTTCTCTGATTATATTTTTGTTGTTCACTTTATTATGTAATATCTTCAGAATAAGCCATATACTGGTGTGATAGACTTTTTGTGTCCTTGCTTGCCAGAGGATCTTTTTTTTTTATTGTTAAATCATAGCTGTGTACATTAGTGCAATCACCTGTACCCATTCTAAGATGCACCATAGATGTGGTCCCACCCATAACCCCCCCCTTCACCAAAACCTCCCCCCTCCTTTGTCCTTCCTTGGCCCTTTCCCCATAGTCTTGTGCTATAGTTGGGTTATAGCCTTCATGTGAAAGCTATAATTTATCTTCATAGTAGGGCTGAGTACATTGGATACTTTTTCTTCCATTCCTGAGATACTTTGCTAAGAAGAATATGTTCCAG
>CAUYPK010099048.1:0-45197 GCA_963574355.1 Loris lydekkerianus
GCCAGGAAGGCTATGTTGAATATTGGGATGAAAATGTGTCAAATGGTTTATGAAGCTAGTATATGATGCCCCATGATCATATCAATGTACATAGCTATGATTTAATAAATAAATAAATAAATAAATAAATAAATAAATTAATTAAAAAAAAAAAAAAATAAAATAAAGTACCCTTTATATGGTACCATAAAATAAAAAAATTAAATATAAATCTCAAAAAATACATTAAAATCTGCATACTGACAACTATAAAATATTGGTTAAAAAATCAATGAAGACCTTAATAAATGGAGATATACATGTATACCATGTTCATCGATAAGAAGACTCAATATTATTAAGATATTAGTTTTCCCAAATTGCTGAACAAATTCAACACAACCCTAATGACAATCTCAGATGCTGTTTCTAAAATTTGCATGGAAAAGTAAAGGAGATAGGATAGCAAAAGCAATATCAAAAAGGAAAACAACATACTCATGAGTACTCAGGAGTACTTATACTACCTCATTTCAAGACTTATTATAGACATAAATCAATGAAGAAATGTAATATGTAAATAGGCATATAGGTCATGTTCTGTGGAACGCAAGAGAGTCCAGAAATAGATGGACTCTATTCCTATATGGTCAATTTATTGTCAACAAAATTTCCCACAAAATCCAATGGAGATGAGATAGTCTTTTCAACAAATGGTCCTGGAATAGCTAAAAACCCACCTTATCCATTTTGAGTTCATTTTATATATAATATAAAGTATGAATGAAGCTTCACTTTTTGCATATGGCAAAAGATTTGAACACCAAAATCACGGATGGAAAATAAGATGAAAAGATGCTGAACATAATGAGCTCAAGGGAAAGGAAGATTAAAGCCACAATGACATACCACTAAATACCTATTAGTTATTATAATAATAATTTTTAAAAAAACTAAAAATAGCGAGTGTTTCCTGGACACAGGGGCTCATGCCTGTAATCCTAGTACTCTGGGAAGCCACGGTGGGTGGATTGCTTAAGCTCTGGGGTTCAAGACCAGCCTGAGCAAATGTGGGACCCTGTCTTTACTAAAAATAGAAAAATTAGCCATACGTGGTAGTGGGTGCCTGTAGTCCCAACTACTTGGGAAGGTGAAGCAGGAGGATCACCTGAGCCCAAGAGTTTGAGGTTGCTGTGAGCTGTGATGATACCATGGCATGCTAGTGAGGGCGACACAGTGAGATCCTATTCCAAAAAAAAAAAAAAAAAGCTGATGTTGACTAATATGTAGAGCAACTGGAACTTTCATGTATTAACAACAGGAATATGAGATTGTACAGCTATTTTGGAAAACAATATGGCAGTATTCTTTTTTGTTGTTGTTGTTGTTGGGAATTCATTGAGTGTACAAGAAACCAGTGATTGCATTTGTTAGGTAAAGTCCATCTTACAATCGTGTCTTGAATATGGCAGTATTCTACCAAGTTAAGTGTACACTTAACTTGTGGTCAGGTAATTTTATTCCTAGGTACATGTTTACCCCAGAGAAATAAAAGTGCATATCCACACAAAGACTTATACTCAAGTGTTCATATTAGCTTTATAGTCAGAAATGGGAAACTATCCAGATTAATATCAACTGGTGAATAGAAAACAACTTGTGGTATATCTATACAATGGAACATTTCCCAGCAATAAAAAAGGAACGAACAATGAATGAAGCATAAAACAATAAGGCTGGATCTCAAAAGCATTATGCTAAGTCAAAGATATTAGGCAAAAAGAATACTCTGGGAGGCCAAGGCAGGTGGATTGCTTGAGTTCAGGAGTTTGACAGTCTGAGCAAGAGTGAGACCCCATCTCCACTAAGAAAATGAAAACAGTGAGGCAAGAGGATCCCTTGAACCCAAGAGTTTGAGGTTGCTGTGAGCTAGGACTCCACAGCACTCTACTAAGGGTGATAAAGTGAGACTGTCTCAAACAAGCAAACAAGCAAGCAAAAAACAATAAAAAAAATTAAAAGGATACATGTTATATGATTTATTTATATGCAACTGGGGGAAATGCACAGCTATAGCTTAAGAACACGGGCCAGCGTTACTTTGGCTGGGGTTGGGGAAGGAAATTGACTGTAAAGAACGGAAATGCTTTGTGTCTTGATTACGGTGGAGGTTACAATGACCATATGCATTTGTCAAAAATCACAGGTCTGTTACAAGGGTACATGTGAAACTTACTAAATGTAGAACATAAATGTCTTAACACAATAACTAAGAAAATGCCACGAAGGCTATGTTAACCAGGTTGATGAAAATATTTCAAATTGTACATAAAACCAGCACATTGTACCCCATGACTGCATTAATGTACACAGCTGTGATTTAATAAAAAAAAAAAAAGAAAAAAAAGAAAGAAAGAAAGAAAGAAAAAAAAAAATCACAGGCCTGTATACTTCAATAGGTTAATTTTATTAGATGCAAATTATACCTCAATAAAGCTGATTAACAACTTTGGAAAATTCTTTTCTTGCTCCCTTTTCCCCTCCCAGTAAGGAGGAGATAAACTCTGGGGCAGCTGCCTTGGACCTAGGACAGAAGCGCTGAACTGAATATAGCAGGGCCATTTAGTTGTCCGTGGACCACTTGTCTCTGGGCCGTTACCTGAGAGGGAAATGTGTTTTGTTTACACCACTGCATATGACAGTTTCTTCATTATGCTAGCACAGTCTGCACACTAATTACTATGCCAGCTCCTGGTATCACTGATATCAGAGGCTCAAGCAATGTTACCAGCTCCTGACTCCATCTCCAGGCTGACTCTGCACCTGACTCTGGCTCTGGTGTCAGGCTCCAGGTGGGGACACTGCCTATGGTGCCCAACCTCCCAGCCTCTCATGGTTCACATCAAGTCCAAAAGCAGGTGCCCCTACTTTCAACAATTCCAGCCAAATTCTCTTTACGCTCACTGTGTCTGCCTAAGTCACTGTGACCTGAGCCTGTCACCATGGCCAGGGGAGCACAATGCTGTGATTAGCTGGGCCTGAGCAGAACACTCTATCCTGAGTGTTGGGGGGTAAAGTACCACCACGCACCATATGGTGAGGAGGGGAGCAAGCCCCCCAAAGAAATCTGGGCTTCAGTTATGAGAGGCAGGCAGGGGCGGACACTGAAGAGCCAGAGTAACAGATGTCCCTGTCAGGGAGTGAATAAATGAACAAATGACTTACCCACTGTCACCCAGCAAGAAAGTGACAGGTGCTTGAGGCTGGCCTCCTGAGCAGATCACAGCACAGGGCACACCCTCATGATGCCTGGCACAGAGCAGGCCCGTAGCAGCTCTTCCATCAATAGCTCCTGGATTTTTGTCTTGATTTGTTAGCCCTCGACTGGAGTGAGAAGCACCACAGCTAAGGAGAGATTGCCGAGAAAAACATGCGATGGAAGAGCCCATGAGTGGAGCAGAAGCATGATGACATGACCCGCCCCAAGGCTGGGATGCTCACTCAGATGTCACAGATGCAGAGCCTTATCCACCCCAAACTCTGATCCAGCTCCAGTGGTTTACAGCTGTGTGGCCTGGAACAAGTCACCTACCCTCTCTGGGTCTCAGATTTGTCACCTATACAATGTGAACAACCCAGACACGATTGTTATGGAAACAAAATCTGGGGCTGTACATGAAAGCACTCTGTACAAACCGCAGCCACAGCTGAAGAGCAGTCACCGCCTGCTGTTGCTACAGGCACACACCATTCATCCCTTTCCACCACTTTCTCCCACCCCGTATTCTCTATGTGGGATGTCTCAGACTCACCCTCAGCATTTCCAATTCTCCATTAGATCTACAGAATGGGGAAAAGCCTTCATTTGGAAAATGTGTGACCTGTGTGCTGTGCCCTGCCTGTTTGCAACACACTAAGGTGATTTTGCATATTGCAAAAAGTTGCAAAGCGAAACATCAGTCTCAGGTCTGGTCACCACAAGTGAGGGAATCTACACAGACTGTATTCCCTCATTTGCTGGGAGGCACCAGCGGAGGTGGAGCAGCGTCCGTGGATCTAAAGTGCACAGTGATGTCCAAGGTCACAAGACCCTGGGAGAGGACCGCTGACAGCACCACAGCAGAGGGGTCTAAATCAGATGCACACTATGGGCCTGGAATATAAGGAATCTGTGATCCCTGTGTCAGGATCTTTTGCTGAACGGCCTCATTGTTTGGGCATCATCTAAATTGTTCCTGGGAGCCTCAATCATAAAACACCATCAAGCTCTGCAAACAGGAGTCGAGAGGCAACCTTGAGTGTTTAGCCAGGAGCGTCCACTGGGATGCCGGAGCACGCGCACCCCTAGGTGAGCTCACGGCCAGGTATAGATGGTTGCCTTTCACCGTTCACACAGGTGCACTCATGCTCACACCTTTACTCCACCATTCACACAATACACACACTCCTGCATTCATGGAAACTTACTAAGCACACCCTCACACCCTGAAGCCATCCACCCACACACAGGGTCACAGTGACCCCCAGATTTTTACATACCTCACCAAATACAACCAGTCATGCAAGTCACCTGGGACTCCATACTCAGACATATTACACTGCAGAGCATATATATATAGCACACTTTTCTATACATACACACACACCCCCCACACACAGAGACAGGAAGTTCTGCATCTGAAGCCTAAGAGCTCTTCTATGCATATCTCAGCCTTCATTTCTTTGCTGACTTATGTTTTCACTTGAAATCTTGATTCAAAATAGGTCCCCACTGAGCACGTTATCTGAGGGTTTCCAGCCATATGCTTGCTACAAAAATTCTGCCTATGTGTCAGATTCTGGCATGAATGAAATGCAGCCCACACACATGTATACATTGCAACCAGAGCCAGAATGTAGTTTGCACAGCAGGATGGATGGAAACCTTAGAGAGAGCCCTGGCAGCTCTCTAGGAAGGGCATTCTGGCTAGGCAGAGCTTCCAGATGGTTCTCCTGAGGCCTGCCACTGAGGTGCATCCAGCTCCAGGGCTCAGTGTCAGAGCAGACCTGGGGGTCCTTCTACTGCACGTAAGAAGGGCACAGCTGGAACCTCTGGGAGCCGAGCTCAGCATCTGGGGAAGGCCCCCAAACTACAGTTGTTCCAGGTTGGAAAGGAGAAGATAAGAAGGGAACACAGGGCTGCTCTGAGGTCAGTCATGAGCTTGGATGATTGTGCCCCAGCATCAGGCAGAGCTTTGCTTCTAGAATAAAACACCTATTGTACAAGGAAGCATTGATGCTCTGTTAAGAATAGGGAAGGGGCAGGAAGGCAATGTGCAGAGGCAAGCTGAACAGGAGAAAGAGTGCATCCAACTTTGTAAGAGAAGCCCAGAGCCAGGTGCCAAGTCCAAGCTCTGCCCCTTGGTAGCTATACGACCTTGGCCATAACTAAACATCTCCGTGCCTTAGTTCCCTCATCTGGATCTAATAACAGAACTCACATTATAGGGATGTTGCTGGGATGAAACGAGTTATTAACAGTAACAAATAACCTGTTTTATCCTTTAGAACAGAGCCCAGCCGTAGCAAGTGCTTGTGTGTTAGTTTCCTGTTGCTGCTGTAACAAATTATCTCAACCTAGTAGCTTAAAATAACATGAATTCATTCTCTCATAGTTCCAGAGGTCAGAATTATGAGCTGAGCTTGGAGCCAGGTGCTAACCTGTTCACCAGAAAAGGGCATCTTTGGGGGGGGGGGGTCATCATTTATCCTTCCACAGTACTCAGTAAAGGCTAATAATATTATTACAAGTCTTCACAGCTACCTTGCCCAAAGTCACATGAATGGTAAGAACCAGGCCTATGAGCTCAGGTCTCTGGGACCTCAAAGCCCTCCTCTTTTCCACTACACCACTGGCCTTCAAACTCAGGCAGCATTAAAACATGTAGAGGGCTTGTTAACACCCAGGTTAACAAGAGTTTCTGATTCTGAATCATGAATGGAACCCAAGAATTTGCATTTCTAACAAATGCTGTGATGTTGAAGCTGCTGTTCTGGGTACCAGACTTTGAACACCTCTACATGACATACTGCCCGCCCAGGGGAGCAAATTCCCTGTCTTCATAAGAGTGCAAACAGAAGCTGAATGATCATTGGTCACAGAGGCAGGAGAATAGAGAATTCAATCAAACACCATTTACACTGCCTTCCCAAGGAGAGGCTCTCAGAGACAGGGTGCTCAGTGGGGTACGGTGACTTTTTAGGGACTGGTAGGTTCAGGTCATTCCATCAGAGTTCAGATCTCTTTACCCCCTGTAGAGGCATAAAAGAGGCCTCTTCAGTGCCATAAAAAGAGCAGGGACTCTGGAGTCTTCCCAGACTGAGTTCCCGATCCCTCACTCACCTACTCACTCACAGCATGGCCTGGGGAAGACAAATCACTCAACCCCCCAGAATCCAAACGCTTTCCTCCCTAGGGTAGAGAGCTGACTGCCTACCCTCTAGAGTTGTTTTATAGATTTAAAAATATATAGCACTATAACATGACTTACAAAATATCTGGCACACGGATTTGAGCCAAAAACAATTAGGTCACCTCCCCTTGAAGGAAAGACATAATGGTCATCCTTGTAGGTCTCACACCATCATGGGCAAGGCCACGAAGACAATAGAGCAGGGAATGCAGAGTCCTACTGTGTGACCGAGTGTGGTGAGGAGAACAGAAAGGATACATGTGAGAAGAGAGAGGGCCAGGCTGGGGGTGGGGGTGGGGCAGGGCATGGGCAGAGGGGGTGGGAAAGAAACTGAGATAGGAGGCATTCCATTGGTCTTTGGTAGCACCTTCAAAATGCTTCCAGTGGGCAAGGGCCAGCTCAAACCCAAGTGCTTCTTCTTAAGTTCTCTTGTTGCTCTTGAAAAAACATTACTGGTTCCATCTTCAGTGTTGAAATAGGAGGAAAGATGTGGAATGATTATTCACGGAGGCTCTGCCCTGTGCCTGGTTTTACAGACGCCGTCTCACATCAACTGTCCAAGCCTGTGAGGTGGCTCTGCTCATCCCATTACAAAGGTGAGGAAACTGAAGCTCAGAGAGTCTCATCTCCCTTCCCTCTCTGCTCAAGGTGTAATGTCCCAGCGGCTGCTGTAGCCTCCCAATTGTAGGAATTCTCAGACCAGCTCCTCAGCCCCCTTCCTCTGTACCAGTCTCTTTTTCATGCAGGGCTGCAGGGCAGCTGGGTGTACATGATTGACAGGAGAGATGAGGGCAGACATTACATAATCAATGGGTTAGTGTTATTATTATTTCCCAGGCCTCATTGCCCACAATGATATTGCCTCCAACTCCAGAGGGCCACATCTGCTGCCACTGACTTTTATTCCTGCAAATAAAAATATAGCCCCACAATGAGAAAACCACAAGCTAAACAGACAAAGCCCATGAAGTTGAATTGTAGATGTGGAAAGATGATGCTGGGATTTCTCAGGGTGCTGCCTCCCACACCCCCTCTGCACCCATCCACCCTCTGCACGATGCTCCTCAGGAATGAGTCCTTCCAGTGCCTGAGGGTCCCGAGTCAGCAGGTTGGAAGGGTGACAAATGAGGAAGAACTAGGTTAGGCGTGAAGTGGCTTGCACCAGCCCCCACCTCCCACAGCATGCACAAACTTGAGCTCACTTCTGGCTCCAAAACAGCAGAAGATAAAGACAAAGCAAAAACCATCATGCGCTCCAGATATTACATCTTTGAATGTTTTCTGTGTGCATGGACATTTTAAACTGATTTTCTGTGCTCTGGCCTCAGTAGGGAGCAGGCTGAGTCTCTCTGGCTGCCAGAGGCAGGAGGAGCAGCTGTCGGGCTGGGAAGACCAACACCTCTTCCAGGCAGGAAGCACAGGGTAGCAGCCATGAAATGGTCTTTGGTCAACTCCCACCACAGGGCGATGGGTAGAGGGGAAGCTCAAACCAGACTCCAGGGACATGCAGAGATGAATTAGCTTGGGCCTGCAGGGACCAGCGAGGGGAACACATTAGGAAAAAGAGAGAGCATGGCCCAAGCACTGTCAGGGAGGGCCCTGGCAGGAAAGCCCAGAGGAAGGGCTGGGGGAGTGCTCCCTTCTCTGGAGAGGTCATGATCAGAGGGCAGCTTGTGAGGATTACCAGGAAGACAAAACAGATCACACAAAGCCTCCCCCACCCGGGGCCACCACCTCCTTCGTTCTCCATCCACGTCCTGGGTGTGTCCCTACCTGTGCCCTCACCACACTGTTCTGTTATTATCCATCTACCCCAGACAATGAGCTCTTTGGGTCAAGGACCATCTTAGTTGTTTCTCTGTGTCTTCTATGGCCAACACATGTCTGGCCTACAGACACGTGCTGGATGGAGCATAGACCTCGGGAGGGCAGTCTGCTGATGCCACCAAGTCTTTGGGAGGATGGTGGTGAGGAGAGCAGGGCCCAGCCTCAGGGAGGACTTTGCGCTCTGTCCATCAGGGAATGTGCCAGAGGCCCTGGGTCCGCTTTGGAATTATCCTTGTGGGTCAGAGGACTGGGCTTCATGGTCTCTCTCAGCCCCAGACATCATCCCCAATCACTGATCACAAGAGTCTAGACCGTGGCACAATGAGTCAAAACCCAACTCTCATCCCTCTCTCCCCTACATCTCATCCTCCTCCGCCAGGAGCCCCTATTTTGGTGATGCTACCACCAGTGACCGTGCTGCTCAGGTCCAAAACATGGTGTCATTTTTTATTCTTGTCTTTCTCTTCTCGCCACACAATCCATGAACAAGATCTGGGGTTCTCCCTCTGAAATGCAGCCCGGTCCCCGTGTGTCCATTACAGCCTCTGTGTCCCTAGTCCAAGCAGCCATCCCTCCTGCTTGTCTTATATTGTCAGCGTTTTACCTGGTACCGCAGTTCCATCCTCACCTCCTCACCTCCCCACCCCTACCTACCCACTGCCTTCTAAAAGGCAGGTGTAATCTTGTGAAAATGCACAACTGATCACACCACCTCCTTATTCAAACCCTCGCCCCCTTGTGTGGCCTTCCAGATCTGCCCCAACCCCTATATTTCTGACATGCTCATTGGCTTCTGCTGCTCTGGTCTCTCTCTGGTCTGCAAACAAGCCAAGCCTGGCCTCTGCCTGGGGTCTCTACACAGGCTGTATCCCCACCTAGGATGTTCTTCCATCTCTCTGTTCTTTTTTTTTATTATTATTATTAAATCATAGCTGTGTACATTAATGTGATCATGGGGCACCATACACTGGTTTCATAGACCCTTGGACACATTTTCATCACACTGGTTAACATAGCCTTCCAGGCACCCTCTCTGTTATTGTCCTAAGACATTTACATTCCATATTTACTAAGTTTCACATATACCCTTCCAAGATGCACCGCAGGTGTAATCCCACCAATCTCCTTCCATCTCTTTGGTGTGGATCTTAGTTTAAACCCTTCCTGTCTAGGGACTACCCTGAGCACCCTTTCTGGATGAGCTCCTGCTGCACCCCCCAACCCTCATCCCATCTCCTTCTCTTACCTAATTTATTCTCATCATGATGGTTATCACCATGACTTAAAGTGTTCTTAATTGATAGCATTTGTCTCTTTCACTAGAAAGAGTCACACTTTTGTGTGACTTGCTGCCTTTGATGCTCCTAGCACACCTGTTACAGTGGTATATGTTATTTTTATTATGATGATGATGATATATCCCAGCCTCTATAGTACTGCCTAGCTTACAGCACAGTGTTTTTCAAACTTTTTTTTTATCTCACAGCACACTTGAACCTATAGTTAAACTTCCGTGGCATACTTAAATTACATTGACCAAAAAAAAAAAAAAAAAAAAAAAAAAGAATAAAAGAAAGGATATACTTACTGTGCTTTGAACTACCTTCAAAAAAATTTAATTAATGATCTTTAAAAAGTTTCTTGGCACACCTAGAATCTTCTCAAGGCATACCAGTTGAAAATCAGTGCTATAGCCGGTACTGAAAAAATACTATTTGAACAATTACATAAACAGAGAAACAAGACCCCTCCTCTTGAGGTTTGGGGAGAGAATGGGATTGAGCACAAGAGTCTATCCAGGGCCACAAAATGAGGCCAAGGTGACCCAGGAGAGGAGTGTCCCACTGATCTTTTAGGCACAAAGAGGACCTTAGGCCTCCCGTCAAATCGCATTCCTGAGCCAGAGAGTGCCAGTGACTTGGAAATCAGAAGAACCTGTGAGTATCAGGAAGCTTTAGGACAGCCTAACTGTCCCGAAGATTATTAACACCCTTCCAGAGCATCCTGGATCGCTGCTCTTTCCCAGAGGTGGGCATAGGGGATATACCCCTAATTCTGAGGCTGAAACCTGGACTTGCCCCAAGAACACAAAGAAGAAAATAGTCACCAGGGAATTCCTGGCAGTGCTTGAAACCCACCCACCTCACCCCACCCCACTGATGGAGCTGACAGTCCCAGAAGCAGCCCCCTCATGCTCCTCTGTCCAGGTTGAGCATTTCCAGCCCTGTCTCTTGCACCACGTGACCCAGTATTGGATCCCCTTGCCCCCTACTTGTGACCCAGTTAACACATACTAATTTCTCAATGCTCCTTTGAAAACATGCCTCCAAGCAGGAAGAATATTCCCACGGATGCAGCCTGTCTACAGGGCAAGACCTTCATCCCTGTTTCTCTAGTCATTGGTCTCCCTTAATGCAGCCCCAAGATTAATTAAAATTACTGAAGGGGAGTGCTGAGATGAAGAACAAAAGAGGGGCAGCACTTTGGGGAAAGCTGTCATTACAGACTAAAGAAAAAGGGCCAGAGAAAGGAGAAGGAGCAGAGAGCTAGTTGAGAAGCCCAAGGTGCAAGGAGGGGAGGCTGCCCCCAAAGCTGCGTGCAATCAGTTCATGCCCTACAGACCTGCAGAGAGAACGGCAGAATTAGATAGCACCGTGCACTTTGTCTACCGATTCAGCTCACCAGAACCCCTGAGGAATATCTTCTGTGACAGAGTTGGACCAGAAGCCAGACTGCAAAGTGCAGAAGAGAGAATGACAGGTGCAGGCAAGGGGTGTGCACAGTGATTTTAAGACCCACGGGCAGGACTCTGTTGCAGGAGCCTCAGGCAGGAACTCACACTGTGATGGACATCCACTTACATGTCTAGACCCTCCTCTGAGATCCACGCGCCCTCTTCCAGGATCCCTTTCCTCCCACAACCCCAACCATTTAGTTTCAGTGGGACCTGGGACCCGAAGAAGGCATGAGTACTAAGTAGGCTGATCAGATTCCCTCACTGGAATGTCTCAAATTAAAACCAAAGAAATCGAGTATTTTCCTCTCAAGCAATGAAACCTAGGACTTGTGAGCCCACAAGTAGCCAATGGAGAAAGCCCATCAGGCAGAATTCAGCTGACATCCCAGAGAGACAGGCGCAATGCCGGAGCCCCTGCCCCAACTGAGATTGGGCAGCTCTGGTCAATAGCTTTCCTTTTAACCTAAACTGACTTGAATCAGGTCTCTGTCATTAACAACTGAAAGAATTCTAATATCAGAATCAAAGCCAGAGGGTGGGTTTGCAGTGAGTCTGGTACCTGAGATGGTTTGATGCTAAAGCCACTTACAGGAGGGCCTAGGCAGCCCTTGAGGGCTCATCCTTCTCAAGTCTGCCACTCTCAGCCTGGTGACCAGAGCTGACCGCACCTCACATCTGCCCCCGCTGGGATAACAGAGCCAGCCTGGTTGCCTCATGGAAAAGGTTATTTATTTGCTTCATAAGCAGGAAGGCCTGAGGCACTTGGTGGCAGGGCCTGAGCTTGCCTTTCTTTCCTATTTCACATTATATTTCACCCTGGCAAGAGTGATTCTTCTTGGCCAGAAAATTTATTTTAAATCACCCTTCTTGCTGCTGACAGCCCCACACACCCTTCCTTCCTCGGGCCTTTGCCCTTTCTCCCCCTCTGCAGAGCCCTCCTCCCATTCCCACCATCCTGCACCCCCAAGAAACACACACACACAGACACACACACAAACACACACACAAGAGCTCTTCCCCATGCTGGGATTTTATCTTCCCCGACAACATTTATTGATGCACTTTTATAACCAGCTCCATCTGTGGCACTGAAACCAGTCTGGAGCGATGGGGTCCAGAGAGAGGAAGATGGCTGGAGTGACACAGACTTCAATTCTTGGCATCTGCCTAGAGGGAGCAGGCTGGCAGGGGGCATGAGGAGGCTGACCAGCTGTTCCACGAAGAACCGGGCTTCACCAGAGGATGGAGACTCAGAGACAAAGCCAGTGAGCTCTGCAGACCAGCAGCCTCAGCTAAGACATTAGATACCGAGTGGGGAGGAGACAACAGAGAGGGGAGTAAGGAAGAGGAGTGAGAGTTCTCCAAGCCTTTGACACCTCCTGTCACGTGATTACTGTGTGCTCCTTGTCCCAGCACCTGGCTGCAGGGGAGAGGCCTTGCAAATTGGTGCACAGAATTTGGAATTTCTGGAATTTGGAAGCTGAAAGAATTTTTTCCCCACCCCGGCTCAGCCACTTACTAGCCATATGGGCTACTCTAACCAGAGTCTGGGAAGCTTTTCTGAAAGAGTCAGTTGGTAAATATTTTAAGCTTTGCAGGTTATACAAACTCTGTCACTTCTCAGCTGTGCCATGCTAGTGCAAGAGCAGCCATGGACAACGCATCAGTGAATAAATGTGGCTGTGTCCTGTTAGAACTCTTTTTATAAGAATAAGTGCCTGCACTCCAGGTCTAACTGGTCAACCTTACTGTTCTCCAGTTCAGGTGCCTGAAATTCTCATTACAAGCCCAGGAGCTCAGCTCAGCTACTCAAAGGAAAACAGCAAAGCTGCTCTTCACCTAACACACACTGTCCAGCCTAGTGGTCAAGAAAAGCAGGGCTAAGTCCAAGTCTGGCTTTGCCACTTACAAGCTCTGAAAACTTAGGAAAGTTATATTAACTATTTTGTGCCTCAGTGGCACGGCATGGAGATTCAACTGGTCAATTCATGTGCTTGAACTGTATCTGGTAGGTCATACGAGCCTCATTATTCAGGAATCTGAGAAGATTGCAAAACAGACAGTAGCAGGAGGTGTCCATGTGTCAGCAGAGGAGGCCCCTTTAAATCTAGCCTCAGAACAGCTTCCTGCAGGAGGTGACACTGCAGCTGAGACTCTGACAATAAATAGGAGCGTGTCTGAGTACCTTTCTGTAGACAAAAAAAAGAAGCAAGTCCTACTGAGGGACTCCTAGAGAGGTTTGGTGTTCTTAGGAATTAGAGTTTGCTCCAGAGCAACCAGAGAGAAACAAGGGTGGAGAAATAAGATATTAGCCAGGTCGTGCAAGACCGTGTGTATCATGCAGTTGAATGTGGGTTTCTATCGTCACTGCAGTAGGAGCCACGGAAGGATTTTACTTGGGGTAGATGTGCGCCCAGATGAGTATTTACTCTGGCTGTTTGTTGAGGATGGATTAGAGAGGACAGTGTAGAGAAGATATAGTGGGTAGGTTAGAGATGGGACCTCAAGAGAGCCCTTGCATCGGATCAGCCGGGTGGAGGGGGCTGCCTTAAGATGAGGGCCTAGGGAAGGGAGGAGCCACACAAACAGGAGACATTAAAGGGAATGAATTATCAAGATACAGAATCCTACTCTACATAGGGACTGGACAAGAGGGAAGTAGCAAGGGTGACCCCTAGGTTTGGGCCCTCTATTTCCCTTTCTAGTTCTAAAACAACAAACCTTCATCACAGCCTGATTCTGGGCCAGAACTCATATCTTGGCATCCAAACCTGTGACCATCCCTCTGCCTCTGAACCCATCTAAGCAGTCAGCTGGAGGTGCGGCAAAGGACAGACCCTCTGTGAGCACCCAGGTTGGCCCTGATCTCAATGAGAAAGCCAGTGCCAATGTGGAAGTGACTCCTCAAGGTCCCAAAGAGTCTGGGCTTTGAGCTCTTAAAAGGAAGGGGACCACTGCTTTGTTTTCTCTTTTTAAAATTAGCCATCAGGGTCAGTCTCCCTGCTGGGGGGAGAGGAGGGCCTGGCAGATAGCCACCCCAACCACATCACAGCTAAAGCTCAGGGGCCCCAGCCACGACAGATGTAATTTATCTATGGCCCAGGGGAAGCAGGCAAGGAATGCCTTTCTTCTCTTCCTCGCTGTTTGGGACCATTCATCATCTTCCTTATTTTTACAGCAGTGTGAGAGTACTCAGCTCTCTTCACCAGCCTCCCCCCACCACCCCAGGAAATGTGAACAAATAAGGAATCAGAATCCACGCTATCAGAGAAGGTATAAAGGCACAGAAGGTGATTAAGAATGGGACGCCAAGGTCCCCCACCCCACCCTCTCTACTTCTTATTTTATTTTACCTCCTTCCCTTCCCCAGAACTGCCCAGATAGGACCTGAGACTTTATCTGAGTTACCAAGGAGAATGAAAGAGTTGCTTTAAGACAACTGGAACACCAGTAGACTTTGAAAAGGGAGATTACTGAATTGCTCTTGCCAAGCCACCTCTTATTTAAGTTGGCAGAGTAAACGACACAGTGACTCCATGAGGTCAGTGGGATGCCAGTCAGACTTAAAGGTTTAAGGAAAGACAGAAAGGTGGAGGAAGAAAATAGATCCTGGTCCCACTTGGGCAAGGGTTTTCCTGTGGCTCAACTCAAAGCAGAAGTGAGAGCTTGTACACACTGAGAGATTCTAATCCCTCTCCAGCAGTGGGGAAAGTGTGTGGTGTGGTGGAGCTGTGTTCTTCTCTGAACCTGGATTTGTATCTCAACTCTTTCATTACCTCAAGAATTTACAAACTGGGGATAATCATGTGTACCTCTTAGAGTTGTAAAAAAATTTTTTTAATTTTAAATGTATATATTTTATTATCTGATTTAAAATCCAATACCAGAATTGTGATTTTGCTGCTTAAATTATTCCAGTGGAGGCCGTTAGGAGCTTCCACAGGTTGGCTCCTCTGTTCTTGTGTTAAGCCTCCAGATGGTCTAAGCTCATCTTGTGCTTTTCTTTCCTCAGCCCTGGAACCACCTACTTCTCCTAGGAACCCTGGTCCCATTGAATGAAGAATGATGCTTCGAGACCACGGTCTGGTTGCTGGGTGTGCTCATTGTTACTGGGGTGTCACTGCTTTCCAGACCTCTCATCAGACAGAGCTAGGAAATAAATTTATGTACATCAACCCACGTTGAAAGAAAGGGCAACAAGGAGTAAGATGAAAGTGAGCTAAGAAATACAAAGATGCAAGGAAATGCTTTATCATATTATAGGTACGTAAGGCCTATAAATTCCCTTTATATCCCTCCACTTTCTGAACTTGACTCATCTGTTTGCCCCAAGAATTTATAAACAGGATAATAATTTCCCATCCATAGGGTTGTTTGAAAACACACTAAAAGTGTTTCAGGCTGTGAACCAGAAGGTGCCCTAGAGTAACAAATGAGCAGAAGAACCACTCTGGCCAAGCTCTTTGGGTCAGAGCCATTAGCTGATGCTATCTAGGGTTTGACACAGAGTCTGTTATATTATGGAGGGGATATAGCTCAGATTCTCCAAGAAGCAGACCCTGAGATAGAATCCAAGTACCAATTTGTCTGGGAGGCACTGGAAACTCTAGTAGAGGAGTAAAGAAGTGACACAGGAGAAAGGGGGCAATCACGATTGGTGTGTTATGAAGGTCAGACAATTAAGTTCCAAACTCATCCTAAAAAACGTGCTATGTACCTCACCAGATGACCAAGGGGAGTACTTAGAAGGTGATCATAGTGATATTCAGCAATGAGTGAGGCAGCACTTAGGATGACTTCACGAACTTAATTATCTGACCATGTATTAAGCCAGCTCCTGCAGTGAGGGGACCACAACATAATCCCAGAGGAGACCCTGGGAAATGCCTCAGAATCACCCACATGTACACACCCAGCCAAGACGCTGGGTCATTTGACGTGCAAACTCCCACCAGTCACAGGTTGAAAGCTACCCCTGGACTGGTCACTCCTTAGCTCCTCAGCTCCCCTGTGCCAGCTCCATGCCTCAGTCCCCTCTGTTGACTCTACTTCTCGAGCTTCTGCAGCTCTCCTGGGCTGTCTTTGGTGCACCACACCAAGGGAAGAGAGTTATGGCTGCTCCTGAGCTTTGGGCTTAGGAGGAGAAGATTTCTCAAGGAAGAGCCAGTTTCATCTAACCAAATACTCATTAACCTGTGACAAGGTAGCCAGGTCTACAAATTTCCTCGGAGTGATATTAAAATGTATTTATAGAGAGAGTGAGGTGGTATTTCTATATGCATGAATATGTAAATTTCTAGGTTTATAACTATCTGTGGTTGAGAATGAGAATGAGGTGGTGAGTACAGAGCCATGAATTCATAAAATGTTTAAAAGGAGCTCTCTCCAACCTTTTGGTGTGTTATATTATTTAGGTACAGTAGACTTGCTAAGTATGTTGTAAATTTAAAAGTTTAATGCATCATTTGCAGAAGTTTTCCACTGAGTTTGCTCTAAGAAAGGGCAATGGGGAGAAAGGATGCCATCTGAACTTTACCCCTTGAGAACAATGGCATGGATGGTTTCCCCAGTTAGGGTCAGTGCCCCCCTCCACCCTGCTTCCTGCCTATCCAGAGCTTCTTTCCTGAGCAGAGCCATCATGTAAGGATATGCGGGTTGTGTCTAGCACAAGTGCACCCAGTCTAAGGGTAAGGGAGCATTGGAATCCATCCCATGCTTTCTTCGCCAAGCCTAGTATGCTGGTGCAGAACTGATTCTTCCTGAGAAAAGAGCATATTTTCTTAATTTGCACACAAGCACCACATTTGTTGGCAGAAGCCCTATGTGTGACATGTGTCATAATATCCATAGACAAGGAATTACCATTGCTCTAAGAATTGCAAGACCAGAGCACAGAGACGTAGAGACTTGTTCAGAGCCTGACAGATCGCTAGACTGTCATAACAAAGTACTACAGAATGGGTGGATTAAATATCAGGATTCTATTCTCTCACAATTATGGAGGCCAGAAGTCCCAGATCAAAGTGTTGACAGAGTTCCTTCTCAGGTTTTTCTTCTTGGCTTTTAGATGGCTACCTTCTCCCTGAGTCTTCATGTGGTTGTCTCTTAGTACATGTCTTAGTCCTAATCTTCTCTTCTTATAAGGAAACATTGCATCAGGGCTCACTCTAATGACCTCATTTTAACTTAATTTCCTCTTTAAAGACCCTCTCTCTAAATATAAAGTCACATTCTGAGGATTTGAACATATAAATTTTGGGGCAAAACAATTCAGCCCATCATACAGAGTCACACAGAAAGTCACTGATGATTCCAGAAATAGAACTTGATATTTTCTGATTTCCCATCTATGAATCTCTGGAGCTTTATTCCAGAGTCATGGTGTCCCTGTCAATCTTTTCTTTGACAGAGATGTAAATGGAACTGCAGATGTTAAAAAGCAAAACAGCAGCTCTGCCTCACTGCTGTGCCCTCTTAGCGAATCATGTCGCCATCCCCAAGTTCAACTAGCTCTCCTGTGACACCCCTCACCACACCCACCTTCACTGGTTCCTGCAGCAGAAGACGGGAGCATCACCCAGTCCCAGATGCTCACAGATGCCAGTTAGACACCCTCACAGAGTGGCTACCTCCAACCTGATTTATGCAGAAAATGAATGGACAGCACAGACTCAGCTTCCATTTCTGCATGAGTTATTTCTGTATGATGAAGAGGTGACCCTTAATGTCAAACTTCCTCAGAAAAGAGGTTGCACTTGCCTCTGCTTGGGGCACCTAATATATGGCTGACGTAAATGGACTCTCCTAAAATAGTGCAGTGTACAACCAGGATAACTGTACAGGATAGTCCTACCACATCCTCCACACCCTTTATTCCATGAGGGTGTTCTTTAAATTTGTTCCATTTCTTTCTTCTCTTGATTCCTTACCTCTTCCTAGTTCTTTATTATATATATATTATATATTAAAACTGCTTCTCCCTTATAGCCAATCAACCCAGGGGCAGTATGGTAGCCAGTCTCCAAGATCCACCCCTGCAAAGATGATCCACCCGTCCAAGATCCACCTCTGCATCCACCTCATAGCATTCACAACTTTGTGCAGACCCTTCCATATTGTACCAGGGTGAATGATAGAATGTTGCAGAAATGATGTATGTCCCTTCTAAGATCAAGTTATAAAAGACACCATGGCTTCTGTCTTGGTCATGCTCTCTCTCTCTCTCTCCTCATTCCATCAAGAGGAAGTCATGTCATCAGAAATCCTATGGGGAGGCTCCCATAGCAAGAATCAAAGCCTCACCTCCTTCCAGCAGACACACAAATGAGCTTGGACACAAATCCTCCAGACTCAGGCAATGTTCGGATGACTGCAGCCAAGGCTGACTCCCAGCTAAGCTGCTCCTGGGATTTCTGACACAGAGAAACTATGAGATAATAAATGTTTGTTCTTTAAGCCGATAAATTGAGAGTCATTTGTTACACAGCAATAGATAACTAACGCAGGCAGACTGCACGTTGGACCATATTCAGGTCAGCCCCTCACAGAATCACCTGCAGTCGGCTACGTTTGTGTATTTTGCCTCAACTTTTATCAGAGGCAGTTACAAGAAACAGCCATGTAAAATGTGCCACCGATTTTGCCATACACCTGCTGTTAAGCATATTGTTTACTGCTTCTTTAACTTTGTAGTCCTCTTTATAAGGGGTAATTGGGAAGCACTTAAAGAGTTTGATACAGCTGTTGCCCTTACTCAAGCATTAACTATCTGAACCCCCATGGTTGCAAGGTTCCCTAGGGGATCAAAGGTCTCCACTTCAGACATTAGTCCTCACTCCTTCACATTCCTCCCACATTCCACCAGAGTCTATTCCTTCCTGTGCCATCTCCATCTTTACAGCTCAATCTCTCCCTAGTTGGCAGGTGATCAATACCCTGGGAATATAATGCACACTGAGACTATTGGTGGGAATGTAGATTAGCACAACCTCTATGGAAAACAGTATGGGGATTCCTCAAAGAATTAAAAGTAGAGCTATCCTTTTTTTTTGGAGACAGAGTCTCACTGTGTCGCCCTGGGTAGAGAGTGCTATGGTGTTATAGCTCGCAGCAACCTCAAATTCTTGGGCTTGAATGATCCTGTTGCCTCAGCCTCCTGAGCAGCTGGGATTACAGGCATGCCTCACCATGCCCGGCTAGTTGTTTTTGTGTGTGTGTGTGGTTTTTTTCCTTATCATTAGTAGAGATAGAGTCTCATTCTTGCTCAGGCTGGTCTCAAACTCCTGAGCTCAAAAAATCCACCCACCTCGACCTCCCAGAGGTTTAGGATTATAGGTGTGAGCCACCACCTCTTGCCAAATAGAGTTACCACACTCTAGGGTAGCTGAGCAAAGGAAAAGAAGTCACCTGCACCCAAATGTTTATCACAGCACAGTTGACAATCACAAAGATATGGAATCAATCTAAATACCCATCAACTGATGAGTGGATAAAGAAAATGTAGTGTGTACATATGTGTATGTATATGTACATGTGTATATATATGTACATATGTATGTATATATATCTATATATGGAGAGAGATATATGCATATACCTTGAAATACTATTTGATCATAAAAAAGAATGAAATAACGTCTTTTGCACCAACTTGACTGGAAGTAGAGACCCATTATCCTAAATGAATTATCTCAGGAATGGAACAACAAATACCACATGTTTTCACATATAAGTGGGAGCTAGATGTGGTATATGTGGTTACACAAAGTGGAATAGCAGACATAAAAACTAAAAAGATAGGAAGATGGAAGGGGGTGTGAGGGATCAAAAATTATCTATTGGATACAATGTACCCAACTCAAGCAATGGGCACACCAAAAGCTCTGATTTTACCACTGTATGATTATCCATATAACAAAAAAACTGTACCTCCAAATTTATTGAAAAATTTTAAAAAGCAAACCTATCAGCCACACAACCCAGAAAAGCTTAGTTAAGTCCTATTTTAGGTAAACCAAATACATAGATATAAATTACACAGATGTAAAATTGGTTTTCATGAAAAATAAATTTTTACCTCAACCTTGTTTTCCATTTCCCAGATCTCTTATGAATTTATTGTGTTTTAAAGAAGAATAAACATATTCATTATTTAATAGCTATAAAAAGGAGAGAGGCAGGATTTCAGCAAGGCTGTGAAAGCTAAGTGAAAGAATGGCTGGCATCCTGTACAAAGGCTGTCACAAATGGGTACACATATTTGGGAGAGTTAGAGCAGTTAGCAACCAGAGAGGAGAAAACAGCAAGGACAATGATATTATGAAGACTTTGAAAGAGAATGGTTTGAATATCAAAGGAATAAGAGGAGCTCTTGAGAAAATTGATAAAGTGATCAAGAGTTTTTATTTAAAAAAAAAAATAACCCTTTTTATGATCATGCTGCCAAAGTCAAACATGAATTTCAGAATGTTATTTCATTCCATTATATACTTTTGTTGGGAAAATTCCACCAAAAAAAAGTCAGCAGTTGGTTCCCTCAGTTCATTCAAAGAGTGGGAGGATAGTTGCGTGCACAAATTTTTCAAGTGTAAAATAAAATAAACTTGTTTTAATATTTCTTTTATTTCCCAAGATTCATTCCAACAAAGCTCTTTTATTAAATATTCACTGTGAAACTTTGGTCCCTTTTTAGAAGCACCTTTCTTAAAGTGTGATTTAAACTAATCTTTTTACTTGAGAGTATCCCTCGGCATCAAAGGCCAACTCTAGAAGGAGGGAAAATGCTTCTTTTAAGAAATTGGCCTATAGCTTCCTTTCTAATTATCTGAGCTTTGTCAATTCCATATTTCACTTTTTGCCTGGAATTCCAAGAGACTAAGTCAAACTTTTCTGTTATCATGTTCTAGTCCCTCTTTTATCCCTGGTCCCTCCTTTTCCTTGGGATCCATCCTTTACTAAACCAATAGAAGATATATATCGGTGGACAAACTATGTGGATTCTTTTGTAGAAACAGGCAGAATTATTGATAGCTTATTTGACAGCTGCTCTCTGGAATATCACCGTGGACTTTCTACTTACTTTATCCCATGGTCTTTTCCTGCTTCCCATCACTCTCACTCTCACTCTGAAACATATGCTTTTTTCCCAGATGTGTCCAGATGGAGTCTAGAAAGCTAGAATGGTCCATATTGTCAAGTCAAAAAAGCTGATCTTAACGCCACTCTAAGGTTTTATATTCTGATGTCTACTCTCCTTACCCTGCCCTGACACATACTTATTTTTTATTCTTTTTGGCTTTTTGTGAAATATTTGAGGTACACAAAAGGTATAAAGAATAATGCAATGAATACTTAAGTGTCCTATACAGCTTAAGCAATGAAATTTTAATACAGTGGTGAAGCCTTCTGTCTCCATATTGTTTTTAGTTACTACAATCAGCAGGCAAAAGGGACTGTGTCTGAGGACAGCCTGGGGGTTAGGACATTCGCAAACAATAACAAACAGAAGGGCCAGAATTCCTGGCTTCCCTGTGCTTCTACATTCATTTACTCCTCCCTACAACCTGATGAGGGTTCTGTTGTTCCTCTCATTTAAGGGTGAGAAAGTAGGTTCCAAGATCATCCAATGTGATAGAGTACGGGGTTAAGACATGGACCCGGGAACCAGATTATTTGGGTTTCTACCCTGGCTCCAATAAGTGCTAATAGTTAAATATTCTTTGCCTCTAGATTTCTCATCTCTAAGGGGGGGAGACGGTAATACTAGACTTACTTTGTGCACGTTTAGAAGAGAGCCCACCCAACTCTTATTTCTTTGTGAGTGCAATATAAAGGCTTACTGCTGCTGTCACTACTACTATTACCACTGTGATTATTATTGTTAACCTGAGTTGTCCAGTAAGGAGAGTTGTGTTCTTCTACCCAATTATTTGCCCCCGAGGGTCTCAGAAGCCTATAGCTGTAGCCAGTCAGCTCTCACCTCAGGCTCAGAACCCAATCACCTCGGATTTAGGAGAATTTATGACTCTCTCAAGCTGCCGTCCGTGATCCATCCTTGCCAGTCTGTATGCTGGGTCCCATTTTGACTTTCTGCCCTATGGACAGTGGGATCTGGCTGATACCTCAGTATTCATTCTCCCAGGGATGTGAGGGGTAGAAAGTGGTGCACCTCCCTGGGGCTGACCCCCTGTTAAGACAACTTCATCTCTCTCCTCTCCTGGAACATCCTTGCCTGGCTGGTAGGATGCCCTGGCCTTCTGATAATTATACCACCAAGCAAATATCCATGCTCAGTAAACATGCCAAATCTTTATTTCTGAGACCTCTCCAGTCTATATCAGCCCACTACTAGGTCCTCTTCAAACAAGTATTTCCCAATTTGAGAATGACATTTCTTCATTGCTACCAAGTTCCACTTTCCATTTTACCTGCATAATTAGAATGTTGGCGGTTTTGATTTTGTATGTTGGCGTTTTGTTGTTGTTGTTGTTGTTTTATTTAATCTATGAGCTCTTGCTAATCAGCCTCCTGCCTTGGCATTTGCCCACAGAGCTTACAAGCAATTCAAAGTACTGGGCTGGATTAGGCCTTCACACAAATGCAATTGCACTTTTATTACTGCCATAATTTTGAGTTGCTGAGTAATGAGATTGATCTCTCAGAGAAGTGAAAGGCAAATATGTGGCCACTCAGCAGCCAACTCTTATTTCTTTATAATTAGGTGCTGCCAAGAACTATGCCTTGGTTTTCCTCATTTCTGGTCATGGTGACTTCAACAGTCAGGACTTTCTAGGTGATATTCAACCTAAATAGGATCTACCTAGTCCTAGCTATTACTTTACAAATTTGTCATGGAGGGATAAGACTTCCAGAAAAACAGGGTAAAGAACTTGGCAGACTCTCTCCTTAACAAGATAACAATCTAGTGAAAATTATTTTTTAGAGATTATTTAAAGTCTCTGGAAACTGTCCTAAGAACATAAGGCAGCGGGAGAATCATTCATTTAAGAAAATCTACTAAATCTCAGCCAGAACAGTGAGAGTCTATGGCATCTGAGCCACAGACCACTCTTTATCCCCCACCTCAATCCCATATTACATATTATTAGCTCACTCTAATTCCCTATTATTAGCTCTACTCTAAGCCAACATTGGCAAGAGGATTCCCTCTCTCCTCAGCATCCCCTCTAGGAATACAGTTTCCCCCAGCAGGAACCAACTACTGACCCTTCCTATCCTTTTCCCAAGCCCAATGTTGCAGCTCTATTCTGGCTGACATGACAGAGAGAATCTGCCTCCCAGCCCCCCAATCACAAAGCAGGAGCTCTACCTTAGGCATGGTAGGCTAACAATACTGGGGGTCCAATTGCTCCCCAGCTCACCTATTGAGAAGTTCCAGGTTACCAGAGATAAAAAGGAATATTTTATAATGTCAGAAGAATCTATCCATCTGGAAGATATGATTATTATAAATATATATGCATCTAACAACAAAGACCCATTCAAATGACATGAAGCAAAAAGTAACAGAATTGAAGGGAAATATAAACAATTTAGCAATAGTAGTTGGATTCTTCAATACTCTAGACTTTTAGCAATGGACAGAACTAAGCAGAAGATCAATAAGAAAATAGAAGACGTGAACAATACTATAAGCCAACTACACCTAAAAGACATGTATAAGACACTCCAGAACACTCCACATCCTGGCAGCAAAATACACATTCCTCTCAAGCACATATGGAACATTCTTTAAGATAAGGCCTTATACTAGGTCACAAAATAAACTTCAACAAATTTAAAATGAGCTGAAATTATACAAAGCAAAATATGTTCTCTAACCATAGGGAATCAAATTAGAAATAAATAACAGAAGGAAATTTGGGAACTTCACAAATAAGGGAAAAAATTAAACAACCAACACATCACTAAATAACCAAATTAACCAACACACTGCTAAATAAGCAATGAAGAAATTACAAGGAAAATCAGAAAATATTTTGAGATGAATGAAAACAAATACACAATATACAAAAACTCATGGAATTCAGCTAAAGCAGTGCTCAGAGGAAAATCTATACCTGTAAATACCTAAATTTTTAAAATGAGAAATAATTTAAATCAATAGCTTATGTTTCTACCTTAAGAAACTAGAAAAATAAAAGCAAAATAAACAAAAAACAAGCAAACAGAAGGGAATGATAAAAACTAGAGCAGATAAAATGAAACTGAATAGAAAAAACAATAAAGAAAATAGTTGCTTCTTTGAAAACATTGACAAACTTGACACCTTTAGCTAAAGTGGCCAAAGGAAAAAAAAGAGAATAATCAAATGACTAAAATCAGGAATGAATGAACTACTAACTTCATAGAAAAAAAGGATTATAAAGGAATCCTATAAACAACCGTATGCCAACAAATTAGATATGTTAAATGAAATGGGCAAATTATCAGAAAGACATACATTACCAAAACTAACCGAAGAAGAAATACGAAATCTTCATATAATAAGTAAAGGAATTAAATTAGTAATTTAAAAACTTTTAATAAAGAAAAGCCCAGATGCAGATGATACCAATACTTCATGAACTCTTCCCAAAGATATAAGAGGAGGAACACTTCCCAACAAATACTATGAAGCCAGTATTGTCAAAATAAGACAAAAACATAACAAGAAAAGAAACTGCAGACTGATATATCTTATGAATATACTTACATAAATCCATAAAAAAATACTAGCAAATTGATTATAGCAACATATGAAAAAGATTATACACTATGACTGGGTAGGATTTTTTCCGAAGAGTGCAAGTTGGTTTTATATTTGAAAGTCAATTTAGATAATATACTATATTATACTATGTTAATAGAATAAAAGACAAAACTATGATCCTTTCAAAAATTCAGAAAAAGCATAATACCCTTTTATAATAAAAATAGTCAACAAATTAGGAATAGAATAAAACTTCCTCAACATAATGAAATGCATCTAAAAAAACTCACAGCTCCCGATATACTTGCTGGTGAAAGTCTGAGTGCTTTTCTCCTAGGATCAAGAACAAAACAAGGATGTTCATGTTGCTACTTCTATTCAATATTTTACTGAGGATTCTAAAGCTTTATCCACAGAAATGAGGCAAGCGAATGGAAAAAAAGGCATATGCCTTAGAAAGAAAAAAGTAAAACTGTCTCTATTTCATATGACATGATCTTGTAAATAATAGGAAATCCTAAATAATTCAGTAAAAAAAAAATAGAATTAAATAAAAAGGTTCAGCAAGGGTGCAACATCAGCATATAAAAATTTGTTTTCTTTCTTCTTTGTTCATATTCTTTTTTAAAGGTTTTTTTTTTAATTTATTTTAACAGATTTAGGAGGTACAATCGGTTTTTTGTTAAATGAATGATTTGTATAGTGGTGAAGTCAGGGCTTTTAGGGTACTCATCACCCTAAGAGTGGACATTGTACCCAATAAGTACTTTTGGATCCCTTCCCCCCCTTCACACCCCCATTTCAAGTTTTCTTTCTATACACTTTTTATAAGCATTCTGAAATAAAATTAAGAAAATAATTCTATGTATCATAGCATCAAAAAATACTTAGAATAAAATATTTTTTATTTTATCATTTTTTAAAAATGATAATTACTTAGGAATAAAGTATTTTTATTTTTATTATTGTGTCAAATTTGTACAAAAGAACTGTAACAAAATATTTGTACACTGAAAAACTATAAAATGGTGTTGATAGAAGTTAAAGAATCTCAGAAAGGTATTCATGTTCATGGATTGGAAGGCTTAATATTATTAAAATGGCAACACTCCCAAATTAATCTGTGGAGCTAACATCATCCCCATCAAAATCTCAGCCTCCTTTATTTTGCAAAACTGAAAAAGCCAGTCTTCAAATCATATAGAAATTCAAGAGCCCCCAAACAGCGAAAACAATCTTTATAAAGAACAAAATTGGAGGACTCATATTTCCAGATTTCAAAACTTGCTACAAAATTACAGTGTAATCAAGACAGGGTGGTACTGCATACAGACAGACACAAAGATGAATGGAACTGAATGGAGAGAACAGAAAAAAATCCTCGTATCTGTGGTCAATTGATTTTCAGCAAGATTGCCAAGACAATTCAAGGGAGCAAAAATAATCATTCAACAAATAGAACCGTAACAACTTGCAAATAAACAAATTTGGACCTCTCCCTCAATTTATACAAAAATTAACTCAAAATTGCTCCTAGACTTAAATGTAAGTGCTTAAACTATAAAACTTTTAGACAAAAACTAGGAGGAAATTTTTGAAACCTGGAGTTAGGAAGTGATTTTTTAGATATTATACCAAGATTATAAATAGTAAGAGAAAAAAATAGGTAAATTGGACTACATCAGTATTAAAACATTCATGCTAGGCGGCTCCTGTGGGTCGAAGGAGTAGGGCGCTGGTCCCATACACCGACCGGAGGTGGCAGGTTCAAACCCGGCCCCAGCCAATAAAAAAAAAAGTTCATGCTGTGAGTGATGTCATCAAGAAAGTGAAAAAGCCACCAGCAGAAAAGAAAATATTTTCAAATCATATAGCTAATAAGGAACTTGTAGCCAGAATATATTTTTTAAAACTCTTACAATCAATAATGAAAATACAAAAACTTGGTTTTAAAATGGACAGAGGGTCTGAATACACATTTCTCCAAGAGAGAAAATACAAATGGCCAATAAGCACATAAAAAGATGTTCAACATCATTAGTCACTAGGGAAATACAAATCAAAATCACAATGAGATACCACTTCACGACCATTAGGATGGCATAACTGAAAAAGACAAGCAAATGTTGGTGAGGATATGGAGATACTCACAAGTATTGCCGATGAGATTGCAAAGTCGCCCAGCCACTTCAAAAAACAATTTGGAAGTTCTCAAAATGTTAAGCATAAGTTACTATGTGACTCAGCAATTGTACTTCTTTGCATATACCTAAGAGTAAGGAAAATTTACATCCATACAAACACTTGTACAGAAATTTTCAGAGTGGCATTACTCATAATAGCCAAAAAGAAGAAATAATCCAAATATCTATCCACTGGTAAAAGGAAGAATAAAATGTAGTATAGCTATATAATGAAATATTATTCCACATCAAAAAGGAATAATATACTGATAGGTGTCACAATATGAATGAACCTTGAAAACATTATGCTAATATTTCAAAAAAAAAAAGAATCCAATACAAAGACCACAGATCGTGTTTATAGAAAATGTCATCTATATAAAATGCCCTTTATATAAAATGCCCAGAGATATCCAGAACAGGAAAATTTATGTGTGCAGATAGTATATTAGTGATTAGCTAAGGCTGAAGTAGGAGGTAGGAGGATATAAGGGGTGACTACTAAGGGGCGTGGAGCTTATTTGGGGAAGACAAGAAATGGCTGCACAAACTTATCAATATACTAAAAATATTAAGTTCTATAATTTAAATGTCCTAATTATATGGCATGTGGAAAGCTGCTAAAAAATGGTCATGGTTCATGGATATGAAGATTCAATATTGTTAAAATGCCAGTTCTTCCCCACTTAATTTCTGGATTAAACACAATCTCACTTAAAATCCCAGCAAGTTATTACATGGATATCAATGAACTGATTCTAAAAGCAAAAAAAGAAAAGCAAAAAAAAAAGAAGAACAAAGAAAGAGAAGGAAAAAACCCAGGATAACCAACACAATATTGAAAGAGAAAAATAAATAAGACAACTGATAACTTAAAGACTTTCTGCATAATATTCCATGGTGTACATATATGCAGCCTTAAAGAAAGATGGAGACTTTTCCTCTTTCATCTTTACATGGATGGAGTTGGAACATATCCTTCTTAGTAAAGTATCTCAAGAATGGAAGAAAAAGTACCCAATGTACTCAAGCCTTACTATGAAATTAATTTAGGGCTTTCACATGAAAGCTATAACCCAGTTACAACCTAAGAATAGGGGAAAGGGGGAAAGAGAGAAGAGGGAGGAGGAGGGGGGTGGAGGGAGGGGTACTGGTAGAATCACACCTACGGGGCATCTTACAAGGGTAAGGGTGAAACTCAGCAAATGTGAAATGTAAATGTCATGCTACGGTAACTAGGAAAATGCCAGGAAGGCTATGTTGACTAGTGGGATGAAAATGTGTCAAATGGTCTGTGAAGCTAGTGTATGATGCCCCATGATCATATCAATGTATGCAGCTATGATTTAATAAAAAAAAAAAAATGAGAACATTACATTTCCTACCTTAATGGTTTTCACGTGTGCGTTTAATGGTGCTAAGTGTCTTCATGTGGCTGTTCTGTGTTCGATGGAAGTTGACATCTTGTAGAATTGAAACTTCCCCTGGGAAACTCTGCCCTGCTGCCCCTAGGGGCATGTTTCAGCCGGCACTCTCTGAGGGGACGCCTGGCAGGCACACAGGCTATTTGCCTCAGCGCCTGTCTTGGTGGCCTCACCTCTCTTGGGATTGACTGGACTGCCCCACCGAAGCTGCAGTGGTCACAGAAATGAGGGGCAAGCCTAGTGGCCTGGGACTCAGCATAGCCTTCAGGTGGACGTGACTCGGCTGGTCCCTATTCCTCAAGCTGTCAAGGCCTGGACTTGGCTCCTCTGGTCCTGCCTAGGAGTTTCCTAGGGCAAAGGTGTATGTGTGTGCATGCGTGTGTGGCTGTGCACATGTGTGTGTGTGTGCATCTGTGTGCACATGTGTGTGGGTGTGCATGAGTTGAGCATGCATGTGAGTGTGGGCTTGTGTGGGGGGCATGTGAGCCTGAGGGTGTCTAGGGTATGTGTGTGTGTGTGTGTGTGTGTGTGTGTGTGTGTAAACATACACACAGCCTGGGGGTTCTGGTGGTGGCTCTACCAAGAGCTTCTGGAAGATTCTGGCTCTTAAGACTGACCCTGTCCAGGGCTCTCCCTGCCATTCTCTCTTTGCCCCAAGTAGAAATTCCCTGTTGTGTGGGTATGAACGTTTCTGCTAAGTCTAGTTTCCCATGAAGTGGCTTTGGCCCAGGCACATACATTGGTGAAAATGTGACGCTGTCTCGCCTGCTGGAGCCTGGTCACATTTCGTGCTGTCTCTTCCCTGGGAACACTTGGAGCACAAAGTGCTCTCCCTTCCCCATGATCCACCGCAGGGGCAGGGCTGGCTGCAGGCCTGGGGCACCCAGGGTGCTGAGCGCGTCTGTACCAAGCGGGGTTCCCCCACAAGCTTCCTGTCCCTGGGACAGCCTGGGGGGCGTGGGCCCTCCCGTGGGCCTGGATCCCCTTTGTGCATCAGCATCTGCGCTCCAGATCAGGGTCTGCCGTGTAGATCGAGGTCCCTCTGTGGGAAAAGGTCCCATGTGGTTCCCTCTGTGAGGCTGGCCCCTGGGTTTCTTCACAGAGGCTTCTGCTGGTAGCTCTGGGGCTTGTCTGGGTTCTGACTGCCTTTTCTTTTTCTTGTTTATTACAGCCAGAAAACCTACAGAAGAACTGGCTTCGGGAATTCTACCAGGTAAGAACTGCTAAGCATGTGCTCTTTCCAGTGACCCGCCCGCGCGATAGGTTCTCCTTTCTGTTATGGGGATTCAGCGTGCGGGTGCGTTTGTGTTTGTGTGTGGAGCACGGGTGTGTGCTGTCGCAGGCCGTCCTGGCTCGTGTCTGTTTCTCACCCCTTGGTTTGAGCTCCTTCTCTCCCAATTTCTGTCTGGCCTAGTCTGGGTCTTGAGGGCTTCAGGGATGACCTATAGCCTCGGACCACCAGTTGCAGTGTCCAGGCCAGCTGCCAGTGGAGGCTGTTCCCTTCTGGGGCAGTGCCTGGACAGCTGCTCCGGCTTGAGGGCTTTCTGCCTGCCCGATGTTGCCAGCAGCCCTGGCTTGGAGGTACTTGTCAGTGCTGGGAGTGCGGGTCCAGTCTGGCTATCTGGCCATGTTGCAGGAGCATCTACAGGTTTGACCTCTTGTCTGTCTTCACAGGAGGCCCTAGTGGGAGGCCAAATGGGTGGCATCTGAGGTGTCTCACTGTTGTCCAGGAGGTCCTGGCAGCAGCTGCCCATGGCATGTGGGGACCTTGGGGTTTCTGCCAGGGTCCTGTCCAGTGTGGGGTGGGGTGGGGGGCTGTCTCCAGGGAGGGGTCCTGAGGCAACAAAGTTGGCAGGACCAGCTCTGAAGGTACAGGACGGGCTTGGCATCCACACTGATGCCTTCTTTTCCTTTTTCCCTCTTATGATTGGATAGCGGGATATGTATCCATCCCACAGACGCTTTCTGTCCCTGCAGAGCCCCTTGGCAGTGGCCCTGTGCAGAAGCTATGCTTGCGTTCCTGGGACTGGGAGGGCAGGCATGGCCCTGGCGTCCCTTCTGGATGCTGAGCCTTCATGAGCGGCACCTGGACAACCCCCAGTGGGAAGGCATGAATGACAGTTTGCTGCTTGTGGCTTTTCCTGGTTTAAAACCAGTGTTTCTTCGGTGGCATTTAGAGATGAGTATTCTAAAAAGTGAGATTTTGGCACATCCCTCCCGTTGGACACTTGTCCAGCCTGCCTTGGTCACTTGGAGGCTGGCTGAGTGGCCACGGGCCTAGGTGGGCTTCCGGCTGTGAGAGTCCTGCCCAGAGCCCCTGTGGCCAGAACCGGCCATGGTCAGGGCTGAGGGTCAGTGCTTTACAGACACCGAGTCCCTAACCTGTTTGTTTTTTTATCCTAGAGTTTCCATTATGCAATAATTTTATTTTTAAAGTCACCTTGAACAAGCTCTTTCTATAACCAGAACTGAACAGGACCTTCATGGCTTTTGAAACCCTTTCTGTAAAACTTGATGCCCACAGAGAATTCAGGAGGCAGAAGATGAACTGTGTGTGTTTCCACAGTTGACTCTGAGGCAGCTTCCAGGCTGGTAGGGCCTGCAGCACTCAGGTGTGGGGTTCTTAACCTGGGCCTGGCCAAAGAGCCTAGGCGGCCTCCACAGGGCTGCAGAGCATGGCGTCACCCCAGTTGGCCTCCTTATCCTCTCCACCCCTTGGTGCTGGGTCAGCGGTCTAAGCATCAGGCTTGTGGACTTATCCCGAGGAGATGGGTCTTCTTTGTGTTGGGAGGAGCTCAGTCCCCATGGTCCTGACTGGGGTCTGAACGCTGTGTCCTCCCAAATCCTTGTCTGAAGTCCTCTTTGCCAACACAATGGTGTCAGGAAGGAGGTGGGGCCTGGAGAGGTGATAAATCGGGGGGCTCTGCCCTCCTGAGTGGAATTAGTGCCCTTAAACAGGAGGCCCCAGCCTCTGTGGGGTCCTGGAGGCACCAGCCTCTGTCCCCACCAGCTTCCGTCTTCCCTTCTGCATCTGAAATAAATTACACTTGTTCCGAATTCTCTTTTGGATATAGGCTTGTGGGGGGCAGTGAAGGGGGATGGTAGGCCGTTCTATGTGGGTCACTTATCTCTGGGAAACCGTGGCCACATCAGGTCTCTCTGGCTTCAGGGGCTTCCTGCGTTCATGTTGCTGTCCTCTGTATGCTGAGTGCAGTGGCAGCCTATGGAGTGGCTGCCTGTTGTGGCCTTTTCCAACGTGGACCAGAGGTAGACATATAGACCAATAACCCCATGAAGATAAATGCAAAAATTCTTGAAAATTTAGCAAATCAAACATACATGTATAAGCCAGCATAAACACACACACAGGCATTAGACAACAATATATAGAAAGGTTACTCCACGGTGACCAAGGAGTGTGAGGCTGGTTTAACATCCAAAAATCAATAGAATTCCACATGTCAACTGACTGAGGAAGAAAAACCATGTGAGTATCTTAGTAGATACAGAAAAAGCTCTCAACAAAATCCCATAACTGTTTCTAGTAAAAGCTCTTAGCAGACTAGGAATAAAAAAAAGAACTTTCCCAGCCTGTAAAGTCCGTCTGCAAACCCCCACAGCTCACGTGTCCTTAGGGGTGAGAACACTTGTTCACCTGAGGTCTGGGGAGAGGGCAAGGCACCTGTCTTACTTCCCTGTTCTATGTGAAGGTTCCAGCCAGTGCAGCAGGCAAGAAGAGAAAGGAAAATCATACAGTTTTGAAAGGAAGAAATAAAACTCCATCATCAGAGACATGACTAGCCATTTAGAAAATGATAAGTAATCCACAAAACTTTACTTCTCAGGACTTGGGAGGCCGAGGCGAGTGGATTGTCTGAGCTCACAGGTTCAAGACCAGCCTGAGCAAGAGCGAGACCCCATCACTAAAAATAGCTGGGTGTTGTGGCAGGTACCTGTAGTCCTAGCTACTGAGGAGACTGAGGCAAGAGAGTCGCTTAAGCCCAGGAGTTTGAGGTTGCTGTGAGCTGTGTCACCACCGCACTCTACCCAGGGTGACATAGTGAGACTCTGTTTCAAAGAAAAAAAAAACTAAAAAAAAACAAACTTTACTATTTCAATTAAGTGACTGTTTAGTTTTTGACAACAGGGACTGTATGAAAAATATCTTTTTTATATTAACTATGAATAATTGGAAACTTAAAAATAACATTTACAGCAGCACTAAAATGAAGTACTTGGGTATAAATTTAATAAAATGTGTGTCAATCTCTGTACGCTGAAAGCTAGGGAACACTTACGAAGGAAATCAGAGACGATATAAAAACCTGCGTGATATGCTGTGCTCATGGCTTGGAAGGCAGTTGTATTAGCTGATTCTCCATTAATTGGCATGCTGATTTCACGCAGTTCCAACCAAAATGTCAACAGGATTTTTTGGTAGAAGTCTACATGATGATTCCAAAATTTATATGGAAAAGCAGAGGAACTAGAATAGCCAGACAGATTAAAAACAACAGCTGAGTTTGGGGACTCCTGTTTGGATTTGGGGACTGCCAGTGGTGCTGCCACCCCGCTTCACGCTCTTGGTGCAAACAGAGGCTTCAGGGCGCAGAGCAGAGGGAGGATTCAACCCACAGAGAAGACGGAGACTGACAAAGGCAATTCTTTAGAGAAAAGTTGGACATCCACGTGCAAAAGAGTGGATAACTTCCATATTCTGTACCATTCACAGAAATGAACTTCCAGCCCATCACAGACCTACACGTAAAGCTTAAAATGATAGAAGTTCTAGGAGGGACCGAAAGAGAAAATCTTTGTAACCTTGCATGAAGCAAAGATTTCTTAACTACACCAGCAGAAGCATAATTCATAAAAGGAAAACATGGACAGATCAGAATTCATCGTAATTGGGAACTCTTTGTAACAGACTGTTAAAAGCATGAAAGGACATCACAAATGGAGGAAAGTATTTGCAGATCACACACTTGATAAAGGATTTTTATCTGGAATATACAAAAAACCCTTAGAAGTTCGTAACAACAAAGCAAAGAATCCAAGTTAAAAATAGGCAAAATCTTTTACAAACAAGCAAACAAACAAAAAGGCTGGGTGCGGTTGCTCACACCTGTAATCCTAGCATTTTGGGAGACTGAGGCAGGAGGATTATTTGAGCTCAGGAGTTCAGGACCAGATGGAGCAAGACTGAGACCCTGTTATTACTAAAAATAGAAGACAAACTAGCTGGGGGTGTGGAGCACACTCGGGAGGCTGGGGCAGGAGGATCCCTTGAGCCCTGGAGTTCGAGGTTGCTGTGAGGTGGGCTGATGAGATCACGGCACTAGCCTGGGAGGCAGAGTGTGACTGTCTCTAAAGTAAGTAAATAAATAGGCAAAAGATTTTAATACACACTTCAGCAAAGAAGATAAACAAATGGCAAATGAGTGTATGAAAAGATGCCCAGCATTGCTTGTCTCTTAGGAAATGCGTCCTAAAATCCCAGCCATCAGTGTGTAATTGGTGGGTACCTGTTAGATTGGCTGAAATTAAAACACAAAAGATAATGTAAAGACCCTAACAATATCCAGTGCTGACTAATGAATGGGAAACTAGCTTGTCAGTTTCTTGCTCAGTTAACCACATGGCTGCCACACGACCCTGAGTACCCTCCTGTCTGTTTACCCCATACACAGGAGCACCGTGATCCCTGCCTGTGTGGGAAGCTAGACTCCAAGGCTGTGCAATTCATTCACATAGCAGGAGGAGGCGGCCACATCTGGGGCAGTGAAGGCTGCATGGCAGGGCCTTGGGCCTTTGGAGGAGCTGAGCACAGCAGGACATGGGTGGCTTTGGGGTGAGGACCGTGAGGGAGTGTCCTGTTGGGAGTTCCCCACAGTGCTGGCCTCACATGTGCCTCGAGTGTTCTTGGGGAAACCTGTGTTTTTCCCTGGCGGCGCCTTAGGTCTTCTGTACAGCTGTCTACTTTCACCTGCCGCAGTGCTCGGGGCTCTGCCATGCTCCTGGTGCTCAGACACCCGCTCTGCTCTGCTCTCATCCACATGTTGAAGTCCTGGCCTCAGTGGCGATGGTGTGAGGTGAGCCCTTGGGAAGGGGATTCCGTAGGATGAGGTCCTGAGGGTGGGCTCTCTGTGCTGTGTGGAGCCATGTTGTGGTACCTTGATCTGGGGCACCATCCCCCAGAACTGCAAGCAGTCAGTGCTGGTGGGGCTGCTGTTACAGTTGCCCGCAGTCCAGGACAGGGCTGCAGGGAGACCCCAGTGGGGCTGCTCCTGGCTCATACCTGTCCTGAGAGGCCTAGCCCTGCCACGGTGCAGGTAGACCTGGGGCCAGGGATAGGTAGGGCTGGGGTGGCTCCCCAGAGGCCTCACCAGCCTTGTCCCCCACGAGTCGAGAACCAGTGCTGAGTCTGGTCTGGCTCCCTCTGCGGCGTCCTTAGCTGCCAGCAGAAGCCTGTCCAAGTACAGCAGCAATTGTGCAATGGACACGGGAAGCAGGAAGGGCGGTCCAGTAGTAAGAGCAGAAAAAGCGAACCTGGTGTGGTCTTGGGGGTGGGGTGCAGGGTTGCTGGGATGGGCAGTGAGGTGCCATCTGGCCCTCCTGACCCTGTGGAAGGCATCAGCCTTGTCCTCAGGCCACGCGGCCATTGCTGCCAGACTTGAGGGGACCCTTGGACTACGGGAAATGGGTTAGCGGGGGCAGCGTTGAGTGTGCAGAGAGGCTGGAGGCGACAGGCACGTGTCTGATTCGAGGATTTGGTTGTTGGTGCTTGTTTAGGTGACAAGTGTGTTGACAGTGCATAGTCTGATGGGCGATCTTCCGCGGGCTCTGATGAAGGAAGAGTAGTGGCCTCGGGTGTGGGGGATGATTTTCTAGAGATTAGTCTCAAGCAGAGAACTCTGACAGCAGATCTGCCCACGGCGTCTTACCCTCTGAAAGAGACAGCGTGAGCCTGCAATACGTCATTTCTGTCTTAAACCATCTGTTGACGTGGACTGAAGCTTAGACCACTCCTTCCCAGACAAGTGCGAGGTGTGAGGCTGAGTGTCCTGAGTGGGTCCTGGGGACATATGAGGTCTCAGCCTGGTGGGGCTGCTTTCTGGTGTGGGGTGACCGGCCTCTGCCCAGCTGTACACCTGGGGGCGTGGGGACATGAGCAATGTGGCTGCACATGTTCTCTCCGGGCGCAGAAGGCTTTCTTCTAAACTTTAAGTGGACTTGGCAGGGTTACAGAGGAAGGACTGATAGATGTCATTAAATCAAATGGCAGGATTGTCATCCTCTTAAAGACAGAGAATGCGTGAGAAGATGACAATGGGGTAGTTTTTAAAATTTGGATAAAGAGCTCTTATAAATGAAAGAAAATAAGTCGGATACCAACAGAATCTCGTTTCTATAATCGTGTCCAGTGCTACACAGTGGACGCAACATGTCAGTGACGCACATACACAATATTACACTTTCTACACACTGCATTAAAGAAAGGAAAGAAAATCTTGGAATTAATTTTAACAAACATTTGATTTAACCCAGTGTGATGGAAGTGTCACCTCCTCCTGAAGTGGTGTGCAGCCCAACCCCGTGTGCCCAAAGTGTCACCCCTCCTGTAGCGGTGTGCAGCCCAACCCCGTGTGCCCAAAGTGTCACCCCTCCTGTAGCGGTGTGCAGTCCAACCCCGTGTGCCCAAAGTGTCACCCCTCCTGTAGCAGTGTGCAGTCCAACCCCGTGTGCCCAAAGTGTCACCCCTCCTGTGCGGTCACTAATGATAGACTTTGAGTCTGGCCTTTCAGTCTGCAGTAGCCACAGTGCCAGTGTGGCCAGAGAGAAAGGAGGCAGTGGGGCAAGTGCGGCTCAGACTCCAAGGCGGTTTAGTCCGCTGTGTGCCACTCCAGTGGAGCATGTGAAGGGGGTGGCCCGGCGCTCCACGGCTACTCCCTTCTGGGACGTGGTTGGCCAAATCCTTAAGGCTACCCCACACACCACTTCACGGGATCCCTGGAGAAGTACACCCCCACCCAAGCGCGGAAGTCCACTGGCCTCTGGTGGGCGTTCACTTCAGATGATTAGAGTCTTATCACAGGGGTAGCAACTGTTCTGCAGCTATTTGGTCCTGAGTTCATGAACAGCCATTACAAGTCCCAGGAGAGGCTGTGTCATGTCAGAGGTGCAGGAGGGCTGGTGGTGGGTGGTGGGTGGTCTTCATGAGATAGGCCATATCCTCCTCTTCCCGTGAGGTCCACGTATTGTTGCTGCTGCATGATGAGCACATGGCTCCCAGACTCTGCTTGCCCTGCGGCCCAGGGTTGAGGCAGCCTGGGGCTGTTCCCTGCATAGCAGAGAGCATCAGGCTGGTGACACTGTGGCTCTGCAGCTGTCCTGGGGCTGTGCTGGTGGCCAGGTGCTGGGCACTGGGGGCGGGGGTCAGGTGGTTTCCACCAGGTCATGGCTGCGGGGGCTGAGCAGGTTGTGGATGGAGACAAGCAGCAGGGGGGACAGGGAGGCTGGTGGAGGGAGAGCGTCACCTGCCTGTGGCTTTCAGGGCCCTCCTATGCAGCTGAATGGGGAACAGCTGGGCCAGGCACAGCGAGACTAGGTGGGGGTTGGACCCCCAGTATGGGGTGGGCCATCTGCTATGGGAACTGGGAGGGGTCCCTTGGGGGCTGTGGGCCAAAGGGAGATGATGGTTGGACCAATGCAGGTGACTGGGTTCCGAGCAGCCCAGTGAGGGTCAAGGCTTTCCAGAACCTGTAGCCCTGCCCATCTGGAGGAGGCGGGAAGGGGCTGGGCCTCCCTGGCAGGAAGACCTGATAGGTGGATGGTCACAGCACTCTGCAAGCGCAGGGAGGAAAGCTGGTCAGGGGCTGAGGGGTGCCTTTTGACTCGGGGCCCAGGTACTGCGGCAGATGGGTGGAGGCCCTGTGACTGTGCTCCCCTGAGAGTACAAAGGGCTGTCGTGAAGGTCACTGATGTCTGGCTTTGGGAGAGAGGTTTCAAGATGGGGGTTCTGAGACATCTTCGGTGCTATCACCAAGATGTAATGGTTGCCTTGGCTGCTGTGGCCGGTGAGGAAGCTAGGCGAGCAGGGAGGCAGACGGGAGCCCTCGCAGAGGCACTATCTGGACCTGCAGCTGGACCTGGTCTGCCTCCTTGGGGGAAGGTGCTGTAATGTTGCAATGTGTCCACTGTGCAGAGCTTTGATGTCCTGGGAGCAGGCTCTGTCTGCACTCAGACCTGGCTCCTGTCTCTGCCTCTCCTTAGCGTCTTGAGAAGGAGCCAGCTGCTCATCTGTCCAGATGGGTTTGGAATAGGTGCCCTGTGGGGAAGGGCCGCTGCTACCAGGGGCAGCAGGCGGGCCTGCAGGTGTGGCAGAGCCCCTGGGCTCTCTCCGAAAACTCCGGGCCTGCCTTGGTGTGGACGGCTGGGCCCCACGCCTAGCCCTCATGGCTCAGCTTCCCACAGGCCCAGGGAGGCAGCCTGGATGAGCGGATGGGGTCATAGCAGCCGCTATGTCCTAGTGCAGGGTGGGAGAACATGCCTGCTGCCCATATGGCTGCGCCGGGGCTTGGCTTCTAGAGGAGGCCGACTGGACACACTCCCAGGACGCTGGGTGCAGGGGTCACACCTGGACATCCTCCCCCACTACACCCCCGCCCTGCAGGCATGGGAGTTTCTGAATTTGGCCGTGCCCTCTCCTCTCAGCGAACCCTCGTGCCTTAGTGCTGGTGCCCTGGTCCGACCGTGCTGGCTTGGGCTGCAGGACGCAATTCCTTTTTAGGTCACTAGATACTCCTTCAGAGAGAGACTAACAAGGCCTGGCTATTGCTATTTTTAGCACCAATTCCTGGCTGTTTCCTGGGAACTGGGTGTGGCCTCCCGCTGGCCTTGGAGACAGGCTGCCTGTGGCTGGGCTTGAGCCAGTGGGTGTGTCTGTCTTCCTTACCTGGCCTCTTTCTTGCCAAAATTTCTAATTCACATTTTTTTTTTCAAAATATTTTTCTTGAGATTTTCTTTTAGTATAGGAGATTATAATAAAAGAACCTATGCATTTTTATCAGTTGCCCTTTTCTCCCTTGGGGTTAGAAGCACTTCCTTTTTTTCTGCAGAATTTTTGTCTGGAACACATACAGCTTTGGGCAGCGGCTTCCCTCACTGCCCCGAGACTGTGTGTGCTGATGTCACTTTGTACGGGGCATGATGTGCGGAGTGCAGAGCTCACACTCGTGCCCTCCTGGAGGCCTGTGTCTGCTCCCGGCCCTGCTGCTGACATCGGACACTGTCCTGGTTTGCAGAGCTGTTTCCAGCCAGCTGTGACATGCTCTTACCCTGGAGTGGTTTTTCCTGTCCATGTTCAGGACACCCAACTGCCAGGCAGGTTGTTGTTTGGAAGGGGCGTTTGTCCAGGGTCCCTCAGGCTCTAGAGTTCCTTCCTGTGACCAGGCAGAGCCTGCCCACGGAGCTGCTGGGAGAGCTCGGTGTGTAACTGTCCTCCTGGGCTCTGAGTACTAAGTCCTGGTGACTTGAGTGTCCACGTGGCCACATCCCCAGGCACCTTCTGTAGCCTCTGCCGTGAGTGGTGCTCACTACGCACCACTTACTCTCTGCATTTTGCCTACCTGCTGTCCCGATCATTTATTTCTATGCATCTCAGTGAGGGAAGACCCCCTGAGTGGGGATGCCACTGAGTGTCCTTCCCACTCCCACGTGCAGTGATGTCCTGCCAGGAGCTCAGCGTTGGCCATGGTGGGGTAGGGAGCCAGTGAACACCAGCACAGGAGCTTCCCCCAGGGAGCCACTTGTTAGACACACACCAGAGGCCAAAATTTCTTGCCAAAATTTTGGTATCCCAGAGGCAGATGGGAGCCCTCACAGAGGCACTATCTGGACCTGCAGCTGGACCTGGTCTAAGAGGGGGGTGGGATGGGCTGTCCACTGTTCTTATACCGACTCTGGGGTATTTCAGAACTGAGCCTGTGATAGCTCACTTTGTTAGGTGAGGACATCATGGCAAGTGTCATCTGTCCCCAGCTGCCTTCTGTCAGAATGCCAGCTGAGTTCCGAGTGGCCAGCATCAGCGTCCAGCCCCAGCCCTCCTGGGTGCCACGCCCAGTCCCCTGCAGGGGTGTGTATTGCCCCATCCAGCGAAACGCCCACATTCACCATGTAAGTTATTTCACAGCTTCATTCGCTTGCAAAGGAAATATTCTTTTTCTGTTAGCCAAAAATTTTCAACAGTGAAAAAAATTACCGTCTTCTAATGAGCTGTTTTCAATGTCTCATCGTGAGCAGTGATTAGATCTGTTTTAAAGCTGTCTCTGCTCTGCCGTTGCCCAAGCATCAAGGGACTGCACACCCTGGAGCTGGTGGGCAGATGTTCAGGAGCAGCCGAGGGGTCCCTTTTCTCCTTGCCTTGCAGGAAAGAGAGACCTTAGAGGAGTCACTATTTCTCTGTCATTTGGACACAGTCACTGAGGAGCCTCTGGTAGGAATTCTAGCTGAGCTCCAGAGCCCAGGACCGACGTATGTCGCCAGCTGCAGGTGACAGGTTCTTCAGTTGCTGGCTCTGGTCCCACTGAGTTAAACAGACTTCACAGCGATGGGTTTCCTAAGGTGCGAGTAGAGGGAGGAGGGCGTGCAGATGCCTGCTGGCCACCCACGCCGGACAGCCAGCCTCCTGGCCAGTGTCTTACGTGTGCTCCGCCTGCTCCTGGCTCTGATGGTTTTGGGGAAGAAAAGGGCAGTGCGTCATTTCCTCTGTGAATATTTCATGGATAAAAGCCCCACACGGGAGCTCGCCTAAGAAGCTTAACATTCATAGAAGAAAATGAAACGTCCAGCATTTAGATGGTCTCACTGGTCTCATAATCTATGAAGTTCATATGTTAAAATTGATATTTTTAAATGTTAGAAATTTGTAGAAATTAAAATGTTTTGTAACTTCATTCAACTTTATAATTAACGTACAATTTACTTCACATGTTACAAGTGTACAGTCTGTGCAGCACTGTGTCTCAAAGGAGTAGTGCTCCAGCCAGCCCCGTATACCAGAGGTGGCGAGTTCAAACCTGGCCCTGACCAAAAAAAACCTGCAAAAAAGTGTTTAGTCTGAGGAGTTTCACATGAGAAGCCATCACCACTGTTAAGATAATAGGTGTTCCCATCCCCAAAGGTGCTTAGGCCCCTGTGTCATCCTGGCAGCCGCTGGCTACTCTCCGTCACTGGCTCCGTGAGTTCACACTTTCTGGAATGTGTGCAGCTAAGATGAAATTGTACATGCGCCTTGGCTGGCTGCTTCTGCTCAGCTCCCCTCTGGCTCCCTGTGTTCAGAGAACAGACTCTGTGGCTTCAATCTTTTAAAGTTCAGATTTGGTTCATGGCCTCACACGTGGGCTTCTGTGGTTAGTGGCTGTGGGAGACTGTGCCTGCAGTCTGCAGCCACCCGGTGCTGCGTCTCTCCACGGTGTCAGGCAGGGCAGGGCAGACTGTGTGGTGTGTGTCTCACTGTGTTTGGTCCAGCAGGGGAGCCCAGTTTCTTTTCTTTCCTGCCACACTTCTGAAGAATAAAGAATCATCTTGGGCCATGCACTAAATACACAAACACTAAAGAAAGCTGATTAGCAAAAAAAGGTCTGTGTACACTTCATGACATCTGATACCACAGAGAAGCAAAAAAGTCCTCACAAGGTCAGCCCTCACTGAGCTACAGGCTGGACAGCCCGGGTCTGCCTGTCTGAGAGAGGACGTCACAGTCTCTCCCAACGATTGTGGAATTGTTCGTTTCTCTGTTTAGCCTGTCAGTCTCTACCTGGTGTGTTTTATGCTGTCACAAGAGCACGTTCATGGGTGTGCTGTCTTCTGAGAACTGTCTCTATCTCTGGGAGTTTCCCAGCCCCGAAACGTAGCCACTCTGGACTCGGCCTCCTTAGGGTGGCTCTTGGGTGGAGCATGTACTTGTATGTTTACTTTTGGTCTGTCTTTATTTTGAAAACGTGTCTCATTTATTTATTGATTGATTGAGACAGTCTCACTCTGTTGCCCTGGGTAGAGTGCCGTGGCGTCATAGCTCACAGCAACCTCAAACTGTTGGGCTCAAGTTATCCTCTTGCCTTAGCCTCCCAAGTAGCGGGGCCTACAGGTGCCTACCATACCTGGCTAGTTTTTTTATTTTTAGTAGAGTTGGGATCTCAATCTTGCTTGGGCTGGTCTTGAACTCCTGAGCTCAAGCAGTCCACCTGCCTCTGCCCCCCCAGAGTGCTGGGATCACAGCTATAAGCCACTGCGCCCTGGTAGTGCGTCCCAGGGCAGCACGTGCAGCTGCTGTCTGCTGTCTGCTGTTTGCCGTCTGCTCGAGGCTCCCAGCCGGGCTGGCCCATCAGCAGCCCTGCCCACAGAGTCCTGGTGGCAGCAGTGTCTGGCACCACTCATCATACACGGCTCTTGAGCACTTGAGATGTGCTTAGTACTGTTGAGGAGCTGAATTTTTAGCCATTTATTTAATTTTCATGTAAATATCCACAAGTGGCTTGGAGCCGACATATTGCACAGTGTGGTCTGGACCTCGGACGTTTAGTGCCACTATTGGGGTGATGAGTTCAGGTCGACCGTTCTGTTATTTTTCTGTTTGTACACTCTGGTTCTGTACCTTTCTTCTTTGATTTCTACTGTCTTTTGGGTTATTTGATTTTTTTTTTTTTTTTTTTTTGGCATTCCATTTCAATTTATCTATTGTCTTTTTAAAGATATTTTTAAATGGTTGTTTTAATTTTATGAGGTGTAAATGTTTTAGCATCTCCTTAGAGCTGGTACAGTACCTACCCCTCCCTGTGCAGTAGTGAGTCCGTGAAGCACACAGATGCGTGTGGCACGAGTGGTGTGTCTGTTGGGTCTCTGTGTGACACTTGTGACATGCCCACTCACACTGCCAGGCCCAGTGAGAAATATTATCAATGTTGCTTTAAACTAGGGGTCAGCAGACGATGCAACCCCCATCAGACCCAGCCTGCTGCCCATCTTGGGGAGCAAAGTCTTGGGGCACACAGCCTCCGTGTCTGCCTTTGTAATGCTTCGGCACAGCTGAGCATGGGGCAAAGATGGTGTGGCCTCAAGGTACTGGGTATTTATCTGTTTATTTATGGAAAGAACCAGCCATACTTTAGTAGAGGCCTCAGAAAGGGCTGATGGGGACAGAGTTTTCTAAATTTTTGTACATTGAAAACTTTTTTATAGCGTTGATATTTGGAGGATGGTTGGCTAAACCATGTCCTTAGCTTATATTAATTATTTTTTATTGAGTTGTTTTTTTTCTGAGACAGAATCTCACTCTATCACCCTCGGGTAGAGTGCCGTGACGTCACAGCTCACAGCAACCTCCAGCTTTTGGGCTTAGGCGATTCTCTTGCCTCAGCCTCCAGAGTAGCTGGGACTATAGGTGCCTGCCACAATTCCTGGCTATTTTTTATTACAGTTTGGCCGGGGCCAGGTTTGAACCCACCACCTTTGGTATATGGGGCTGGAGCCCTACTGACTGAGCCACAGGCACCGCCCTTTATTGAGATTTTTTTATAAAAGGCTGCTCTGTTTCTGCCTTGGTTTGCACATTCATGCCACAGAGGCCTGTGCATGTCTCATTCTTTGCATATTATTGTGTGATTGATTTTTCTGCCTGGAAGCCATGAGGGTTTATCCTGTTTTACTGGGATGTGTTTGGGAGTTGATTGCTTGGGCTAATTTTCTCAGGTGTTCTATGAGCCTTTCAATGTGTAAGTTCAGATCTTTTTCTGTTTTTGAAAAGTTCTTGGATTATAGTTTTAAATATCAATTCTGTTCCATTGTTTGATTTTCTCCTTCAGGGCCCTTCATGACGAGATGCTGGCCCTTTCCCCTCTCCCTTCCCTGTCCCCCTCTCCCTTCCCCTCTCCCTTCCCTGTCCCCCTCTCCCTTCCCCTCTCCTTTCCCTGTCCCTCTCTCCCTTCCCCTCTCCTTTCCCTGTCCCCCTCCCCCTTCCCCTCTCCTTTCCCTGTCCCCCTCTCCCTTCCCCTCTCCCTTCCCTGTACCCCTCTCCCTTCCCCTCTCCTTTCCCTGTCTCCCTCTCCCTTCCCCATCTCCCTCTCCCTTCCCATCTCCCATTTCCCTCCTGTTTCTCCTCTTTTTTCATGATGCTGTTTTCACTTTCTTGGTGGTGTTTTGGCCTTCATACTCATTGCTGCATTTTCCTTTGGTTGATTCTCTCTATTTTGGGATTTGTTCTTTTCTGGATGGTTGTCCATCTCCTCCCTGGGCCAGTCATGCCCTTCACGTGTTCCTCTCTCCCTCCTTTTGGTCCTTTCTGTTTTAGTTTTGTGTTTCTGATTCCAAGTGGGCTTCATATTCTCTGATGCTCATTTGAATACATTTAATTCTTTTGCAATGTAGGCTTGAACTTTATTCCCCTCTTTGGTTTCTCTGCAGGGGGCACATTTTCCTCTGTTTACATGTACAAAGTTGTTTCTCTCTCTCTCTCTCTCTCTCTTTTATAGTAGTTTGTGGGGATGTGTAGAATTTCCATTTGTTCATTCTTGAAGCCAGTAGGGAGTTTTCAGGATTCCTGGTTTGCTAGCACCCTCTTCTGTCAGTCTGGGGGAGTCTAGGTCCGTCGCCCTGTGCTAAGTTTGTACTGGTAGTAACTGGCCTGGTCAACAGAGGGAGACTTTGTATCAAAAAAAATGCTTTTTCCTGATAACAAAGGGGACTGAGGAATGTGTGAGGCCCGATCCTGCACAGAAAGATAATCCCTGGGCTGTGCACAGGGGCAGAGGACAACGTGGGTAGTGGCATCCCAGGAAAGGCAGGAATGGGTAGTCCTGGAGAGAATCCTCAGGAGTCAGGTGGAAATGGTGTGCTCTGCTGAGCACTAGCCTGCCGGGTGATGAGGCAGGGCTGCCCGCCTGCTCTGGGTGGTGGAACCACTAGGCAGCAGATGGGGGTGGGGAGGGCAGACCCTTGGCTGGTGTCAGCACCTGCCAGGAGGCACCTGCTCAACAGAAACCCAAGGCCCAGAAGGAGGTTGACCCCTCAGCATTTGAGCGAAGGCTTTGGGTTCATGTGGCTAGTTCTGCCCCAGATCCCTGTGGCACTGAAGTCAGCATGTCGGCTCCCCACAGACCTGCTCACAGGGCCCACAGCCAGGTAGAGCAAGGCAGTGGGGAGAGGGAGGCCACAGTGCTGCCCAGAGTCCTGCAGACACCTGCACCTCTCTGTTCTATTGTAAGTCACAGAACAACGCTGACCATGGGGAGAAAATTGACTTCCTATTGTGTAAGGAAAGGAGTGGTTAGAATGCCTGGGGGAGGGTGAGTCTGGAGTGGAGGGATGAACATAGGGGAGACAACAGAGATGGCTCCACTTTGTATGTAAACACAAGGACACACAGGACACAGGGACGAACCCTAGATGAGTAAATCTGATGGTGGAGAGAATACTGTGTATCCAACCTGGACAGGAAAACACACAGACGGGGGAGGACAATGCATCGACCGTGGTGAGTAAACACACAGACAGAGGGAGGACAGTGGATCCACCCTGGGTGAGTAAACACAAGGACAGAGGGAGGACAGTGGATCCACCCTGGGTGAGTAAACACACGGACGGAGGGAGGACAGTGGATCCACCCTGGGTGAGTAAACACACGGACGGAGGGAGGACAGTGCATCCACCCTGGGTGAGTAAACACACGGACGGAGGGAGGACAGTGGATCCACCCTGGGTGAGTAAACACACGGACAGAGGGAGGACAGTGGATCCACCCTGGGTGAGTAAACACATGGACTGAGGGAGGACAGTGGATCCACCCTGGGTGAGTAAACACACGGACAGAGGGAGGACAGTGGATCCACC